>OY747716.1:40459817-40559817 GCA_963556495.2 Valencia hispanica | reverse complement strand
ACCCAGCAGTAAGGTTTTATTTTCTGTCACCAGTACCTGGGAAAGTGGTATGAGATAGAGAAGCTTCCTACTTCCTTTGCACGAGGAAAGTGCATCGAGGCAAATTACGCTTTGAGGAAAGACGGTACCATCCGGGTCCTGAACTCCCAGTTCTAGTGAGTATTTTTGGACCATACTTATTGGTTCTTGATTTGGTTTGATTTTTCCGGGTCCAATCTTCCGAAACTCAGTGTCAGTCATATTTTGAACAATTTGATCTTTCAAGACAGTCCAAACTTTTACTTTCACATGTACCATAAATGTTTCCTTTACTTTGGGTTTGCTATACAGTGGACCCCCAGTATTTGCAGGTGTTAGGGACCTAAACTGCCTCCAAATAGCTAAAATCCATGAATACTTGAGATCCCCTGTAAAAAATGTTTATAACTGCCTATTAAAATAGTTTGAACACCAAATATGCCTTAATGTGGAATAATACACACAGTGAAACTCCCTAAGCACTACAGCACAAGCTAATGTCTACTGTCTTCTTTATCTCTGCTCTTGACGGTACAGCCAATCAGCGGCAAGAAAAATTAATGGTGGTTTGCTACTAGCAGCCAATAGCATGTAACGTAGCATTGCTACATGCTTTAGCTTCCCAAACTGCGTTTTCTTTAAAACATTTAACATATGCTCCACAAAAAATATCCACAAACAAGCGAATTATCTGCTAAAAAGTTACGTTATACAGGAATATTCGTGAATAGGCGGTGGTTCAATGTATCCCTTTATCTGCTGTCAGATAGTGGCACAACTTGACAGAGTATAACACTAAGGGTGTCTGTGAGAAAGCAATGAAGCACACTTATTACCATTCAGCAACTTTTTTTCCTTATTACTCTGTCATTTTTTTTCTTGGTTTTCTATCATACCTGTGAAAAAATACAGGAAAAAAATACAATCACTGAAACGGCGTGCAGTGAATTTTAGTGTTGATATAATACACAGTATTTACAAAGTTTGTAAAGGAATCTGGTGGAAGATTCTCATCATTCTCTATTATAGGATTTTGGTGAAAGCAGAGAGAAACCTTCTTTGAAGCTGTATAGGTCAGCCAAACTTTATAGCACAACTCTTCTTTTAGATATCACCCTATTTTCAGAAAGTTCTTTTTGCTTAAATACCATTTATAGCCAATGTATTATCTTCACATGCAGAATTTACATGTCAAAAGATAGGTTTTTCTGTCTGCTCTCACTCAAAATTTTCAACATTTCTGTCAGACTTCTTAAATCACACCTGAAGGAAAAGTTCAGGCACCCACTCTTATGTACTCTCCTTTTATGTCACTCCTAAGTTTATACTTTTAAAACGGGGACTTAAGAGTTTCATAATTGTTGTATATGTTACATCAAAACACTGCAGATACAGTGGGGCAAAAAAGGTGTTTGGCAGCCACCGAACGTGTGAGTTTTCCCAGTAAAAAAGATGAGAGGTCTGTAATTTTCATCATAGGTACACTTCAACTGTGAGAGACAGAATGTAAAAAAAAAGTCCTGGAAATCACACTGTATGATTTCTAAAGAATGTATTTGTATAATTGTGCAGAAAAAGAAGTATTTGGTCAGTAATAAAAGTTCAGCTCAATACTTTGTAATGTAATCTTGGTTGGCAATGACAAAGCTCAAACATTTCCAGTGGGGTTTCACCAGGTTTGCACACACAGTAGCTGGTATTTTGGCCCATTCCTCCATGCAGATCTTCTCTAGAGCTGTGATGTTTTGGGGCTGTTGCTAGGCAACACGGACTTTTAACTCGCTTCACAGATTCTCTATTGGATTGAGGTCTGGAGACTGGCTAGGCCACTCCAGAACCTTGAAATGGGTTTTATGTAGACACTCCTTCATTGCCCGGGCGATGTGTTTGGGATTATTGTCATACTGGAAGATCCAGTCACATTTCATCTTCATCTCTCACTGATGGAAGGAGGTTTTTGCCCAAAGTCTCTTGATACATGGCCCCATTTATCCTTTTCAGCCCAAAGCATAATGTTTCCACCCCCATGCTTCACACTGGGTATGATGTTGTTGGGATGCAACTCAGAATTCCTCCCCCTCAAAACACGGCAAGTGGCGTTTATACCAAAAACTTCAAACAACATAAGTCACAGTTTTTGTACATGCTTTCATTATTCTGTATGATAAAAAGGCTGGGCATGTGGGTTTCCTCTCTCATCCCCGTCATCCCCATAACAACCAGTGACTCAGCACTTTTACAGGTGTGTGTTTTTTTTGTTTTTTTTTTGCCTCATCTAGCTGTTTCTTTTTTCCCTCCTGCAAATCCTCCAGTCTGGGATTAACAGGGGGAAGTTGATGTATGTTGGATATTCAGGCACCGTCAGACATCAAAAAGCCTCTGCCGAAAAAATTCAGGTCTTGAACCGTTGTGATGTTAGTAATGAAATGTTTGATTGACTGAGAGTTTTTTCTGTGTTCCAGTAAAGATAAAGTGAGGACAGCAGAAGGGACAGCTGTGGTCACCGACATGAGAGAGATGGCCAAACTCGGAGTCAGCTTCTCATACTGTAAGTGTGTTTCATGAAGAGGATTAAGAGTCCAATGGCATCAAATTAAGGGACGGTTGCTATTTATGTCTGTTTTTCAATTCAATTTCAATTCAGTTTATTTACATAGCGCCAATTCACAACAGATGTCATCTCAAGGCACTTAACAAGAAGTCATTTCAATACTTTTATACAAAGATTCCAATCAGTTAAAAAGTTTCCTATTTAAGAAATCCCAGCAGATTGCGTCAGTCATTGGCGTGAGGTTGGGCAGACTTTCCAACCACAGCAATCCTTCAGCAATCCCTCGTACTGAGCAAGCATGTAGCGACGGTGGAGAGGAAAAACTCCCCTTTAACAGGAAGAAACCTCCAACAGAACCAGGCTCAGTAGGAGCGGCCGTCTGCCACGACCGTCTGGGGGTTTGAGAAGACAGAGCAGAGACACAGAAGGAACAGAAGATCTGATATAAGAGAACTTTCTATGTTACAGAAAGTAAAAAGTTGATAACAGGACACAGTGGATGTTCAGTTACTGAGAGGATCATCCCAGTCGATGACCCCCGTCCAACAGGGCATTGCAGCCAAGCAGGATACCAGACCAGGTGTATCTTCTATGGAGAGAAAAACACTGAGAGAAAACAAAGTTAACAGTCGAAATAACAGAATGTACTGTAATACAACTGGAGAGTAGTAGGAGAAAAGGAAGTAGCAGAGTGAAGAAAATTGGTCAGTCTGTCCTCCAGCAGTCTAAGCCTATAGCAGCATAACTACAGAGATAGCTCAGGATGACCTAAGCCACTCTAACTATAAGCTCCGTTTTTGGGTACAACGAGCAAAAGGCCAGAAGTTGTGTGTTGTACTTACAGTAGACCCCCATTTAGGAACCACAACCCCCCCCCCCATAGCTTAAATCAGCAAATACTTGAGACCCCCCTTTAAAGTCTTATAACTGCCAACTTTAATAGTTCATACGTTACTACGCAAAAAAAAATCTCTTCTTCTTAAACAAATATGGGGTCCTTCAGACGTTTTTGAGATTTGATGTTGATCAGACCGTCTGCACAAAACTGCCCCCCAACCCTTCTATTCTAAAACATCTATATAGTATTTAGCAATAAATGTTCATCTACATGAGCTCTTTGGTCTTGTTGTTGTCCCGCTCCTGCTGAACCAGTCTTATGATATACTAAGACAGGGAATTATTAGTTAAATACAAATTATTTATAAATATTTCCTCTACAACCTTAATATGCATTAATGCACACAGTAGAAACCGTCTTAGCACTACCACAGAAACTGATATCCTTGTCTCTGCACTTGGGGTTACACACAGCCAATCAGAGCCAAGGAAAATTAATGCCACGCTCGGATTGTCTGCTTTGCAAATAGCAGCTAATAGGATGTCACAAAGCATTGAGCCATAGGCATTTCCGCTTCCAAAGCTGCATTTTCTTTCTAATGTTCTGGATGTGCTCTATGAAACAATCCACAAAATCCCCTGTGGTTCATATATTGATATTTAGATGGTGAACATGATCTCCTAGATCAGCAAATAAACTCAACTCTTTGGCCTTTGCTCACAGTCACTCCCTACAGCCCTTACTGGGTCCTCACCACCGACTACACCAGCCTGGCTGTGGTGTACTCCTGCACGGACATCCTCCGCCTGTTCCGGGTCGAGTACGCCTGGATCCTCTCTCGGTCCCGATCCCTGCCTCCGCAGACGGTGCGCTACGCCAAAGACCTGCTGGTCAGAGAAGGAATCGACATCTGCAGGATGAAGCCCACTGATCAGAACTGCAAAGACTTCTAGAGAACAGCTGATAGTATTTCTCAGATTCAGAACCTTTACAATACACTGTTTCTGCTTAGAAAGTTTTTATATATAATGGAACTAGACATTTTATATAATTTGCTTTAATATTTAAATACTTAATTGTGTGATTACATTTATATCTGTTTTTGGGATATTTATAAGTATTTTTCTCGATTCTGTTTCTCTGTTAAATGAAGATGGAGAGGGTAATGATTAATAAATAATGCATAATCATTCTGTTTGTTCTTATTCTCGCGGTTCTATAAAAATGAATTCATCAGGCGTTTTTGTTGTTCTTTTTTTTAATGAAGTAATCAACGTAGGTTTTTTCCTCATTGGACCATGACCACATTTCAAGATGTTTTGTTAACCACTCTATTGTAGCTTTTGTGAACCATTTTTCCTTTATACCCTGTTAGGGCTAAACTGCAGCTGTTGGACATATAACTTTACATTTGACTGAAACTTTGATATGAAATTGCGCTAAATGTGTACACCATAATATTAATAACACATGTTAGCCTTTTAATTGTGCATTTTAAATTTTTATTGCATAAAATTTGAAATAGGAACTTGACTCACAAATCCTAGTAACTTTTGACAACTATTAAGACCTAAATTGTTAAGGAAAATTCTGTACATTCATCAACTTTTCAAGAGTGGGTATAAATCCCACATTGATGATCACAGTGAAACTAAGGGAATTCTGATTGTTTTCAGGATGCACAAACCTCTATGGTGTGATGGTGAAGTTCCTTTATCATGAGAGCAGGACATTTGGATCCTACATGCTTGCGTGGAGAAGTCGGCTGGGAGCAGTGGTAGCTTATCCGTGAGAAGCGGCCCGAATCTTTGATTTAGTCTTCAGAGACTTTGACAGAAGAAAGGCCATGTTTGGTTCAAGCCAATCTAACCAATTACTATCCCACACCTCATTTGCTCCAAGTAAGGTAATGCAACAAAAATAAAATGACCAACCAGATGAAATTAACAATCCATTAAACAAAAAAGAAACTAGAAAAGCACTGTGAGGTGAAAACACACCTTTAGAAAGTGGATTCACACTGATATCATTTTTAGTTCAGTAGTTATCCACGAAAATCACCAGAGGCAGTTTTCCTCTGGATCTAGCTCCATAGTTTTAAAATAATATATGAAATTAGTTAGCACACTTCAGATTCCACAATGTTTTGGCTATATTTTGATGCTCGTTGCATGTCTATACCTTAATTTGTTCCCTTGCAGTAATCAAAACTCCGAAGGTCCCCTATTTTCTTCCTTGTTCTGGATCACAGTGTCAGGCAGTAAGAAGCGAATATCCGTCTGGATCCGGATCAATCTTTGATAACTTGTAGAACCTGTTTAAAAGTTATCTTGCATTTTTGTTTTTACTTAGCACCCTGGCTATTTATTGTGGAGCTACATGCACATATGCTGAAATCATCCCTATCTCCCAATGATAAAGAAACCTTTAAAACATTCTTGGATCCAGACGGTGATCCGGATCACCTCCAAATTATAATCACTTGTTTCAGGTCCCGTTGCAGACATTTCCTGAAAATTTCAGCAAAATCCACCTCTAACTATTTGAGTTACGTTACTAACAAACAGACAAACCTTGGCGAAAACATAACCTCCTTGGCGTTGGTAAAACTAACTGCACTATGCACTGCGTTGTCCAAGCAGTAGGGCTGCTAACTGGGAATAGGTGCAAAGACCTCCAATCATACAACAATATAGCCTGTGAGTGGGGCACGGTGGCACAGCTGGTAGCCTGGCTCACCTCACAGCTAGAAGGTCCAGGGTTCGATTACCGCCCGGGACGCTGTGGGTGCTGAGGGTGTGTTTGTTCCCCCACATCATCGGCACCCACACCCTGGGTGGGGTTGGCGAAAGGGCCTTTCTGTGTGGAGTTTGCCTGTTCTCCCCGTGTTCCCTTGAGCAGCTAATGTGAGCTACTCCCACAAAAACATACACTAGTCCTGGGGCTGTATACTGCCTCCTCCTGGCCGGCCGGGGCGCCCACGGGGTTGGGGAGGATGTGGCTGGAATAACGTGATCCGTCCAGCCGGAGAAACCCTGCCCTGTCGGGAGAAAAGAAGGGCCTGCTCACTCCCCATGCACGAAGGAGGCTTGGGTTTCAGTGAAGGGTCCCTCCCAGGGCTGGCAGAGGGAGAGTGGAACCCCAGGACCTGAACTAGGTAGGAGCACTGGGTGATAAATAATGGGAAAAAATCGTGGGATAAAAAATAAAATAAATAATAATAATATAGCCTGTAATCTATTAAATAATTGTAAAATAATAATAATAATCTTATTACCTCAATGTCATATTGTCACAGTGTTCACAGAAAAGCTTCCTGATTTTGTATTTAATGTGGCTCAATTTCTTCGGAGAGCAGTTGTGATCTGCATACAGGTTCACTTCTAAATTATTTAGCAAGCATAACATGTTCTGAGGTGCACAACACTGTATAGTAAAATAACAACAACAAAACCCTCCTCTGCATCCTCATATGCTGCAAACAAGCTGATGAAAATACTCATTGTGTTTCCTCCTTCACATAGAGGCTGAAACTGATGGTTGTGAAGCAGAAAACTCCTATAAACATTATGCAGATTAATGGAGACATCCTGGTGAAAATGTGATACAATAGCGGCAGCAAAGTCATAAAATGGTCTGGAAGGCAGCACCCGGTACCAAGAACAAAGGAGGGTCACGCTTGATTTCTCACCCAACTAAATTTGACACATCCTGGAGTTCATATGGCATATCTCCAGTGTAAAGGGCCATCAGAACAACATTTTATTAATGAACACATAGAAAGTGTGGTCTGTCTTCTGTGACAGCCATCAGTGCATCATCAATGAGGACTAACCGTCAAGTTTGGTGAGAGTGAGGAACCAAATGCAGCAAAGTAAAATATGAATGATTTAATTACAACGAAAAACAAGGAACATAAACTTTACAAAACTCAGGAGGATCAAAAGTGCAGCGATGGGAGAACAAGAACCAGACGGGAGAGATAGACAACGGACCAGCAAGCAGTGACAGAACGAGAGCTGTTTAAATACTGAGGAAGGAGAGAGGAAATGACAGAGAAACCTGAGGAACAATTAGTGGGGAAGCAGCTGCAGGTGAGGGCAATAAGTGAAACTGGGTCAGGAGCAGAGTGGCAGGGAGACAACAGGAAAGGAACACAGAAAACAATCCTAAACTAGAAAATAGCTAAAAATAATATATCTAAGGAGGAATCTAAGGGGAACTTAAGGAGACACTGGAGAACCGAAGGAAAGGGTAAATTGGGAAACTATCTAAACAGAAATAAACTAAGGAAACACAAATGAGAAGGTGGACACAAAAAGATAAAAACATCTAAGTGCAAGAAGGGAATATAAAAACAAGGAAGTGCCATAAAATAAAGGCCAAAGAATACATTAAAATGACAATCAAACCGCAAAAGGGAAAGAACTAACTTCAAACACAAAAACCTAGGAACTGTGACACTAACTAATTAAAGGCTTAAAGAAATTTACTTTAATTCGTTTTTGCCCTTTCTCCCAAAAACATGTTTAGCTCATTCCTACTGTTATCACAGAAAGCATTGTTACACAATATGTTTCACACGTGCATACAGTGCATCATGGGATTCTTCATAGATAAAATTAATTCTATCAGAAGTAAAATCATTGGCATCCTCCCAAACATGATTACTTCTTCCTCAGTAAATGAGGCCGCATCGGAAAGAACTGTAGAACCTCATTTGTGTTTATGCTGTTTTGATTCAGTCGAGCTTTCGGAATTATCAAAAATATTAGCCTCATCTAAACCTTCAACTTGTATGTTGGACCCAATTCCAACCAAATTATTTAAAGAAGTGTTCCATTTGGTTCCTGGCCCCATTTTGGATATGATGAATCTATCCTTAGTAAACGGATACGTACCACAGGAATTTAAAATAGCTGTAATTAAACCTTTACTCAAGAAACCTTCCCTTGATCAAGATGACTTAGTGAATTACAGACCTATATCTAACCTTCCTTTCTTATCCAAAATCCTTTAGAAAATTGTTGCTAATCAAGTCTGTGAACATCTAAACAGTAACGAGCTGTTTGAAGAGTTTCAGTCAGGTTTTAGAGCTCATCATAGCACTGAAACAGTACTGGTGAAGGTTACTAATGATATTCTCATGGCCTCAGATAATGGACTAGTGTCTGTTCTGGTTTTGTTAGATCTCAGTGCTGCTTTTGATATAGTCGATCATAATATTCTCTTAGAAAGGCTTGAACATGTTGCAGGGATCAAAGGAACAGCACTAGGCTGGTTTAAATCATATTTGTCTGATAGATTCCAGTTTGTTCATCTAAATGATAAATCTTCTTCACTCTCAAGGGTTACTTGTGGAGTTCCACAGGGTTCTGTGCTTGGACCAATTCTTTTCACCATATATATGGTCCCAATTGGTAGAATCATTAGACAGCATGGGATAAATTTCCACAGCTATGCCGATGATACACAACTATATTTATCCATAAATCCTGATGAACCCAGTCAGTTAGGTAGATTACAGGCATGTCTGGAAGACATAAAAACATGGATGACCCTAAACTTTTTGCTTTTAAATTCTGACAAGACAGAAGTTGCTGTCTTTGGACCAGAAGTTCTAAAAAATAAACTGATTAGTCAATCACTTCATCTGGATGGCATTACATTGGCCCCCAGTAATAACGTAAAGAACCTCGGCATTATTTTTGACCGGGACTTGACATTTAAATCTCATATTAAACAGGTTTCTAGGATTTCTTTCTTTCACCTCCGGAATATTGCTAAAATTAGAAACATCCTGTCCAGGAGTGATGCTGAGAAACTAGTCCATGCATTTGTTTCCTCAAGGCTGGACTACTGTAATTCTTTACTATCAGGAAGTCCACAAAATGCCATTAAAAGCCTTCAGTTGATCCAATACGCGGCAGCAAGAGTTCTGATGAATATTTAAAAGAGATCACATTTCTCCTGTTTTAGCTTCCCTTCATTGGCTCCCTGTTAAATCCAGAATAGAATTTAAGATCCTTCTTCTTACATACAAAGCACTTAATAATCAAGCTCCATCATACATCAGAGATCTAATTGTTCCATATGTTCCTAACAGAGCCCTTCGCTCTCAGACTGCAGGTTTACTTGTAGTTCCTAGGATCTCTAAAAGTAGAATGGGAGGCAGATCTTTTAGTTATCAGGCTCCTCTCCTGTGGAACCAGCTCCCAGCTTTAGTCCGTGAGGCAGACACTCTGTTTACTTTTAAGGCCAGGCTTAAAACGTTCCTTTTTGATAAAGCTTATAGTTAGAGTGGCTAAGGTCATCCTGAGCTATCTCTGTAGTTATGCTGCTATAGGCTTAGACTGCTGGAGGACAGACTTACCAATTTTCTTCACTCTGCTACTTCCTTTTCTCCTACGACTCTCCAGTTGCATTACAGTACATTCTGCTATGTCGACTGTTAACTTTGTTTTCTCTCAGTGTTTTTCTCTCCATAGAAGATACACCTGGTCTGGTATCCTGCTTGGCTGCAATGCCCTGTTGGACGGGGGGCATCGACTGGGATGATCCTCCCAGTAACTGAACATCCACTGTGTCCTGTTATCAACTTTTTACTTTCTGTAACATAGAAAGTTCTCTTATATCAGATCTTCTGTTCCTTCTGTGTTTCTGCTCTGTCTTCTCAAACCCCCAGACGGTCGTGGCAGATGGCCGCTCCTACTGAGCCTGGTTCTGTTGGAGGTTTCTTCCTGTTAAAGGGGAGTTTTTCCTCTCTACCGTCGCTACATGCTTGCTCAGTATGAGGGATTGCTGTGGTTGGAAAGTCTGCCCAACCTCACGCCAATGACTGACGCAATCTTCTGGGATTCCTTAAATAGGAAACTTTTTAACTGATTGGAATGTTTGTATAAATGTGTTGAAATGGCGCTATATAAATAATCTGAATTGAATTGAATTGAATCAGTGCATAAGCATTTTTAGATAATATAGATTTAGTATTTATTTATGCAGCTCATACAGAATCGAAAGCATCTTTACATGTTTCCATAACGCTGCCGGCCACATGCAGACTGAGAAGAGATTAAACACGATGTAAATCTAAATCAAAGAAAGCTGTGTGATACGTTTTGTACAACACCATCAAATAAATTTCCCTTACATCAATAACAGGCTAATCCAAAAATGGAATGTAACTTTGTTAGAAGCGAGCTATTTATTTTCCCCTGATTGTTTTCGGTATTCGTTACAGGCAGAAACAAAGATTGAAAAGAGTGAATCTGAGGAGTTGCTCGAGGGTTTGTTCTCATATCAGAGAACAAAAAGCATTCATCGTTCTCTAGCCCTCGTTTTCCTCACTGCTCCACATGCTCCTCTCCATCCTCGCTGGCCTTGCTGCAGTCCTGGTTAACAGGCTTCATCTCGGAAACGTCAATTCCTTCACTCATCAGCAGCGCTTTGGCCCGATGCACCGTCTCATCAGGCAGGGAGGGCGAGCGTGAGAAAATCCAGGCGAGGTCGACGTGAAAGACGCGGAAGTCCGTGCAGGAATACACAACCGTGAAGTTGGTGTAGTCAGTGGTCAGAACCCATTATGGATTGTAGGGGATAACTGATGGGTAACACAGGAAACATAAAACCATTTAAAGAGTTGAAAAAGAAGAGATAGATGGTGAAATAATATCCAAACGAGAATTTCTTACAGGATGAAAAGCTGACTCCAAGTTTTCCTGGTTCACGAGGGTCCATAACTTTAGCCGTCCCTTCTACCACCACCTTCTTGCCTTTGCTGTAACAGATTTTATGGCACTTAACAGCCAATAATTGAGTCTTACACTAAAAACAATACATCAGCAGATTATCATTTGCACAGCGTTTAATCCTCAACGGATTAGCCATAACATAAAGAATGACATCCTGCTAGTTCGTTTTAGGACGACACCAACAAACACAAGAGATAGCCTGACTCTACCACTACGAATACAACATATGTCGTTTTCACATATAAGTATCCAAACAAAAGCATCGCAATCGGTTGTTCTGGGTTGTAAAAGCTTCCTCGCGTAAAATGACATGAAACCACGCAACACGGTTGCTAGCTTAGCTTATAAAAGCAGATGAAGGTTGAGAAAATTAAATTATCTGATTTTACTTTATCACTACAAATAACATATTCAGGGTATTTTTTGATCCAAAAAATTAGAAACACTAAACATTTTGTCATGGGGTAAAGATGTTTTTGTGTATTTTGAAAGACCTCCTAGTTAGTTTAGCTAAGCCTATACATCCATTCATCCATTTTCATCCGCTTATCTGGGATCAGCAGCTCAACCAGAGAGACCCAGGAGGTGTTTCTCAATGCCAAGGAACCTCGCCTTGATGCCTTGGTCCCGCCCCGGTTGCCTAGGAGATGCGTCATCAGGGACCGCCAAGACGTGTTCCAATGTTCATGTGCTACCGAGGCGTCTGTCCTCCGTTTCTCTGCCGTTTAGCTAACTGACCGAGGATACATGGGAGGTTCCTTGATGCCTTGCTTAAGGTCAAAAATTTCCCAGAATACATCGCGGTATTTTTTATGAAATTCGAAGTTGCTGCTGCAGGCAGCAGCAACTTCGAATTTCCAATTTAAATGTAAGTCAAGTAATTGTAGCTATCGAAAAATGTTTTTAGATCCAAAGCTGTTATCTAGGTTTGGTTAGTTGCTTAGTAGTTGCAGCTTCGGTTGCTAGCAGGTGCTAACTCGCTTTCACATTTGATTTAAACAATATGTACACAATTAAAAAAGTAAAACTCTCGTTGTACATCTATATCAAAACTTATAAGTATAAAATATAACGATGGGCGGGACGTAAACAGGGCGTAAGGATGTAAGTCTGTTCCATTTAACCGTTTTCTTTGACCAAGGAAGGACAGTGTCCTCGTAAGCGAGGCGCCTCGCCTACCAAGGAAACAACCCCAGACTTCCCTCTACCCAGCCACTTGGTCCGGCTCCTCGGGGAGGAATCCCAAGGGGTTCCCAGGCCAACCGAGAAACATAGTCCCTCCAGCGTGTCCTGGATCTTCTTCTGGGTCTCCTCCACCAAGGGAGGCGTCCTAACCAGAAGCCACCTCAACAAGCTCCTCTCGATGTGGAGGAGCAGCGGCTCTAACTCCACGATGACTGAGCTTTTCACCGTTTCGGGAGAGCCCAGACACCCTGTGGAGGAAAACTCATTTCAGCCGCTTGTATCCTTGAGCTCGTTCTTTCGGTCGCTACCCAGAGCTCGTGACTAATAGATGAGGGTAGGAACGTAGATTGGTAAATCGAGAGCTTTACCTGGCAGACCGGTACAGCGCCCGCATCGCTGCAGACGCCGCACTAACCCGTTTATCAATCCCCCGCTCCATTTTTTCCCCTCATTCATGAACAATCTACAATCTAGTAGCAAATAAACAGTTTAAAATTGTACACAATGTCACATGGCAGAGTCATCTTCTACTGACTTATATCAAAGACAACGAGTGTCTGAATGTTGTAAAATGTGGCATGAATTAAATCAATTTTGCGATATTCCTCTCACATGACCTGAGAGTTGAGCACCTGGACAGTACCGTCTTTCTTCAGCAAATAGTCTGCCTCGATGCACTTTCCATAAGCCAACCAAGCAGGGATCATCTCTATGTGATACCAGTTCCCCATGTACTGTAAACAGAAACAAACAATTACACATGGGAAGCTCACGGTTTTGCTGTGGATAGATTCACGTATAAAATCCAAAGCTATTACTGTACCGCCTGGATGTTTAAGTCGGGCTGCACAGCCGGAGTGGGACAGCTTCCCCAGTGAAAGCTCTGAGCTGAGATCAGAGGCAGCAGCAGCAGGAGGACGAAGCAGGAGGAGGACATTGTTGCTTCAGGAGCTAAGAAATAACACTGCAGTTTACTGATGTACATGTATCTGTACAAAGGTGCTTATGATTTGACCGGAGATGTGAAGTAGCAGAAAATAAGTGAGAGGACCATAACTTTGCTTGATTTTGTGTTTGATTCTGTGTTTGTGAACAAACAAATAAGCAACTCGATGCAGCAAGTAATCAGGTTGGTTTCACACACTAATAAAAGAAAATTAGGAAATCATCTTCCAGACACTTTCAAAATGAAGAAATAAGAGCGATGACCTCTTGTGGTAGATTTAGGTGCAAACCTGTTCCCTTCCTTTAATATTTTTATGAATACACATAATTTTAATCAGATTTTGAAAGAGTTATTCCCTTCTTATTGATGCTTTTGATCCTTTTTTTTACCTCAATGTAAAAGTTGGCCTTAACATTTACATTCTACCATGACAGCTGGAATTTGTTTCATTTTAATCTGATTTCACAGATATTTCTCAGGTTTACAGGTGAAACACAAATAAAAGTTCATTTATTTCAGTAATTTAATCTAAAAGGTGAAACTAAGATATGATATAGACTCGTTACATGCAAAGTGAGATATTTCAAGACTTATGATTATGGCTTACAGCTTATAAAAAAACCCAAATTCAAAACCTCAGAAAATTAGAATATTGTAAAATGTCACACTCTAATCAGCCGATGAATCCCAAACGCCTGCAAAGGGTTCGTGAGACTTTAAATTATCTCCAAGTCCGGTTCAGTAGGAATCACAATCATGGGGAAGACTGCTGACCTGACAGTTGTGCGGAAAACCATCACTGACGCTGTGGTGCAGTTGGTAACACTGTTGTCTTACAGCAAGAAGGTCCTGGGTTCAAATCCCATCCTGGTGTCTTTCTGTATAGAGTTTGCACATTCTCCCTGTGCATGTGTTGGTTCCCTCCAGCTTGCTCCCACAGTCCCAAAACATGATTTTTGGGTTATTTGGTCTTTCTTAATTGCCCTTATGAGTGTGTGCGTGTCTCTGTGTTGCCCTTCGATGGACTGGTGACCCGTCCAGGGTGTACCCCGCCTCTCGCCCCTCTTAAATCCTTTTTTTTATTGATTTCATGTAATATTCTAATTTTCTGAGATTTTGAATTGGGGGTTTTCATAAGCTGTAAGCCACAATCCATAATCATCACAATTATAACAAATAAAGGCTTGGAATATCTCGCTTTGCATGTAATGAGTCTATATCATATATTAGTTTCTTCTTTTAAGTTGAGTTACTGAAATAAATGAACTTTTGCACAATACTCGAATTTGGTGGTTTGTTTTCTAAGACTTTTTATTGTTCCCTTCGCCTGACTGATGCATTTCTACAAGAGGATCTTTTTGACCCATTTTAACCTCAACTCCAACTATTGCTTCAGGTAAAGGATGCAAATGTGTAAACATGAGGAAAACCTACTTTGGCATAATTTCAGTGATTATTCAGTGAAATTTGTTTAATCTTAAATTTCTTTTTTATATTATTTTTTTTACATTTTTAAAATAGTTTTCTAGGTTCTTTTGCTCTCCAAATGTTGCAAAATCCTTTTTTCCCCCCCATGTCATTTCAGTTTTCTTCAGCCCTCTGTTTGGAGTGGTCAAACATCCCACCTAAACCCTACATACCAACGATTTCCACACCCTACTCCGTACACGTTTGGCTTCAATGAACTAATGTTTTCTTGTTTTTAACTCAGGGTGCAGCCGCTGGAGAAAAAAAGATCGAACAACCTGGTGTAAACCCCCACACAGGATGTCTCTGTTTATTTCTCTGAGTGTTCCTGTGATGTCAAAGAAAGCCAACAATTAACTCAGAAGGACACAATTAACCAATCAGAAGCTTCTTAAGCTGAGGATGGAATCATCTGGAGTTTTCTTCGTGTTTAAAGAAACAATAAACTTAGTGTTCGGAGTTTGATGAAAGGAATAAAATACACACAATTCTCCCTCTTTATTTTGACATTTTACAAGTACGGAAAATGTTAATTTTATTTTTATTTTAAAACAAAAGAAATTACTCTCATGCGCTGTTTGACGGTAACGAAAAAAAGTGAAGTGTATGTAAACATGTGGTTTCAACTTTAGTTTTAAACGGTTTAATTGTGTATTATGTTCTGGTGGATCAAACCCTTAAACAAACAAGATGTAGTTCCTTTTTACCGTGACTGTATATTCATGTGTAATTGTTTTTTACCCTTCTCCTGACTGATACCTTTGAACAATGGCTAAATCTGAAACGGTTCCAAAAGAAAAAAAGAAAACGCTATTTATTGAGTATACAACTATGCGATACATATTTTTGAGTTTGAACCAATGCATTTAATAAATATAAAATTCACATCACATTTTTATTTCAAAACGTATTTTCAACTTATGACTCCAAAAAAACTTTCAGATGGTGTAACTGTGATGTTGAACCACCTGATTTTTGCACCAAATTTACAATTAAAACAGCTTTTTACTTATCTATATCTGTATTTTGTTAAATAAAATAAAAAGTTTAATAAAGTAAAATTCTGGTAATTATTCAGTCATATGAAGTGTACCAACTAACATATGAAATAAGTGGGGGGTTTATATATTAAAAACTACAAAAATTGTCACTTAAACCTAAAAGTCATTTGGATTCTTCTGGTGGATGAAATATCCTTTTTAGTTTTAATATTTCTAAACTTTACACTAAAAGCTCCTGGTTTCTGTTGTGCCACCATGACATTTGTTAGCATTAGTTTTAAATAGTGTATTTATAAAATTAGCTGCCAAAACTTAAAATAATTTCTAGGATAATAGATTGGATTATTTAATTGGACAATAATCTGCCTACCATATCAATGATCCATATGCAGCCAATATGTTGCTCTAATCCAAAAGAAATACGTTTTTTGTCTCTTCTAACATCTATAACACACATATGATTTACTATGATGCCTTTTTTATTTAGTTTTTGTTCTAAAGAAGATCTTAAGATGTCACACTTACATTTACAATTAAGCTTTGAGAACCAGTGATCCAAACAAGTAAATATTAGCAAAATCCTGCTGCATTGGCTAAAACAGATCCAGGTTAAACATATTTACTATAACGGAATAATTAAGAACCATAAAAGAAGGAATTAAATCAGATGTGCATCACCAAAGTATTAACACAAGGGTGTGCACACTTTTGAGACCATGTTAGTGCAGAAGCATAACATATGTGTTAGTTTTTCATATGAATTGTGCACAATATATGATTTATAAACATTAAATCTGGTGTTTCAGCCTCACTAGATGGATAAATAAAACGTACTTGAAGGCTTTGTCAAGCTCAGGTGTTTTAAATACATAATCTGCGTAAAAATAAAACGTATCATCAGATGTCGGCAGAAACTAGTTGAATTTACTAAGCTACATTTACCTGAGTAACTTTTTGAAAAAAAAAAACATTACTTTAATTAGTAGCCTTACCACACCGTGGTTTTTACTTTTACTTGAGTAATATTAATATGAAATTTATGGATAGTGCATCCACTGTGGGTAACTTAATTGCATAAAGAACATACATGCTGTTCTAATCTTGTTTTCTATCTGCTGAGCCCTTTGTCCCATTTGAGACGCAGAAGACGTATATGAATACTAAGAAAACTTTATATTGTGGTAATTCGTCACCCTGTTCTAATATACAGTATATACATTATTTATTGTAAGTATTAGTTTCATACGTAGAAAAAAAAATAGAAAGATTTTACATGAGCTGTATGAATTTTTTTCATGTTAGTTTGCTTCGGTTTGGTGAATCTGTGGCGGTTTAAAAAATAAAAAAAATATTGAAAACCATTTTATTGCCTCAGGCTTTCATGTTATGATCTTATTGTGCTTTTTTTCATATTTTGTATAAATTTTATTTTGATTCATGTTCAGCACATTGTGACTTTTGTGTCTGTGAAAAGCACTTTATAAATAAACGTTACTTTGTAAAAAATACCAGAATTTGCTAATTAAGTTATATTTTTCTTCATGTGATGACATCACCAGTTAGTACTTATTAGGAAATACTTTTTTACTCTTGCTTGAGTAATTTCCTAGATGGCTACTTTATACCTCTACTAGAGTAAATATATTTAGAAGTAGTGCTACTTTAACTTGAGTACAATTGTTAGCTACTCTACCCACCTCTTCGTATCGTTGACAGGGGCGTCTCCAGCCTTTAAAGAGTACCTGGGCTTAGCCTCTTTTTAAAAAAGTGTTATAATAGATTATAGACTATAGCATACACAGTAAGGTGCCTAAATTATAATTAATTTTCAATGCATGCATGACAAAACAGTGCAACGCATCATCTAAGATACAATGGCTTATTTTATATCTGATGTCCATATTAATGTTTTGGAAAATTACATCTAAAAACAGCAAAACCAAATAATTTAGTACCATCAACCATTATTTACTTGCTTCTGTCTGTCTCCCTTTTCTCTTCTTTACTATTCAAGCAAAGAAGAGAAACTAAACTAAATTATTGTATGGGTTTGCTGTTTTCAGAGGTAATTTTCCAAAACACATCACATCCCAGGTACTCCTTAAAGGCTGGAGACGCCCCTGGTTAGTAAGGCGTTAATACACGGCTTAGTGTTGATACCGATGGTTTGCCCTGACCGACTGTAACCTGACACCGAGTAAAGTCAGCAGCGGCGCTGATCAGAGTAGAGCACAGTCGGTCTGTGACCCTGCAGCTGGGCTGAAGCCCCGGCAAAAATCGGCTGACGACGCCACTGCTGGATGAAATCCCCAACAGGTGTGAAGTTTACCTACCTGAGCTCTTAGATGTTGTCAGCAGGTGAACGACGAGGTTCGAATCTGCCTCGTGCAAAAAACTCCCAGAACTTTATGGGCTCCACCTCACGTTGCGTCATCTTGAGGGCACGAGGAATAAAAGTCATTCAGAGTCAACTGAGTGGAAATTTACCGGATTTATTCAGCTGCTTTGCACCGCACCCTTTCACCTACAACACAGCATTTAGCTGTCTGCTCTGGGGTTTCAAAAGGCTGCAGCCTCTCCTGCTCGTTCTAAGTCCTGGGTTCCTCTTTAGCTCCCCACAGGTTGTCAAAAGTCTCTTCAGTTCTGATTTTCATTTAAAAGAACCCGTGATGATGTATAAAAGGTTCTATGTAGGGCCCACAGCATCACAGATTCTCCACTGTGCCTTTTCCACATAGAGATCATCTGTTGAGCAGCAGATTAATTAATCGATTAATCGTGTTAACGATTGTCCATCTTTGAGTTTTTTTCGTCCTTTTTTTTTTTTTTTTTTTTTACAACGGTGACGGAAAAATCTGAACCAGAATACAATTCACACCCCTGATTATAGATAACTCAATCAATGTAAAAAAAAAGATGATCAGCATTAAGCAAATAATCTTTTCCTAAAATCCTTTCATTTTTAATTTGATTTTATGATGTTCTATAAGTTAACTGATGGGGATGCGCTTAAAAATACTGTTTTTACCTTTATATCTATTGCCCTGATGTGGTTTATTTTCATGTTGTCCATAATCCATTTTAGAAGATTCAAGTAGCTTTTCTTGAAGTCGTTTCTTTGAGTCCATGCTCGAGTTTTCCAAGCGCAGTCCTTGACACAGTAGAAAACTTCTTGCCCTCCGTCCATCAGCCACACCTTAACTTCATCTTAACCAGCCTTAAATAGTCTGGTGTTGTTTCTCCAAACAATCAACTAAAGACAAATTCCAACTTCAAGGTAAAAAACAATAACAAACGCATATATTGCTCCTAAATTTGAGAATAAAACATGCTTAAATCACTTTGGAGTTGTTCTGATATTTTGAGCCTAGTCTCCCAGCTGTATTTGAATGCAGCATGGGAAGCTGTTGGGAAAATCCCATCTCATCAACCGACTTCAGTTTTATACAAAATAAGGAGTTTGGGCTGATCGGATGCTACTGGTAGCCATGTTGGCGTCAGCTGGTTTTTCTCTAGAATCAGTGATGTTTACATTCAGCTTCACATTGTTTCAGGTGAGTCATTCAGTTCAGTGCAGAGCGTGTTATGGACCTTATTGCTGTTAAAAGATGCATTCGCTGACAAATTTCTGGTTTCTTTTTTTTTTTTTTTTTTCTGTTGTAGCTGCATGAGAAACCATTCATGTTCTCAAATAGCAGAGTTTAATGATAGCTGGGAGTCCTTTCTGTTTTATTTTTGTGTCACTTTTTAAAGTTGCACTGCGCTCTGAGTTCCTCACATAAACATTCTGCATGTGTTCAGGTAGAAAACAGCTGGATTCGTTCGGTACACGTGTCTAATATATACTAATCCAAGTACCTTTACATCCCAAATCGACATCCGCCTGTCTACATCTTCCGAAGCTGAACACTCATGTTTTATTCGCCAATCTTTGCATTAATAATGCTTTTATATCAGAAATACCCAATGTTTTTTTTATTCTCCTTTAAACGTAATTTTTTTATTGTGTGGCGCGCGGCAGAAAAGGGTTCTGAGGTCTGTAAAAGGTCCGAAATGTTTTAGATTTTGGAGAATAATAAGTGGTCTGGAAACAGAGACATTTATATCAACTCGGAACATTACAAAATGAAACTCCACACTTTTGAGACTCTGGAAACCCTGTTAATGCGGAAAAGGGAGAAATCAAGGAACAGAAATAAGCAAAAAATGTACTTAAGATTTTTATTTATTTCCAGTGTGTTTAGGGACGGGGCAGCACTGAACCCATGCTCTGCTGCAGCAAACATCCGTGTCATACAGGTTTTAAACCTTTTATTTTTCTCCAGTTAAAGGCGCTGGTGCCTTTTACTGCACTATAAAAAACACGGGGGGGGGGGGGGGGGTAAATGCTGGAGTTGTAGGTTTCACTGAAAACTGGATTTCTTGTTTTAAACAATCTTATAAAACCACTTTTAAAAAGAAAACAAAAGAGGCACTTTTCCTTTTTGAGATAAAAACAACTTACACATGTAAAAACATACCTTTTTTTCAGGGGGGGGGGGAATAAAAACTAAATGTACCAAAACATTACATACTGAAGCGTCAGCGTTTTATCAAAGCCCGTTTTTTTGTTTATGTTTTCTTTATTTTTAGGAATAAAACTATAACCATCTTCCAGTTCTTCCAGCTAATAATCAGAGCGATCCGTGGAAATAAAACTTCCCACGGGACGCAGCTCAGGAAGCAGCCGTCGGTAATTCCTACGTACTTCAAGTACAAACAAAACAGAAACAGACAGAAACGTCGAATTAGCCCAGGGAGAGTGATACATTCTTCGTACGTATGAGGAGTTGAACCAGGAATCCTCCCAGCCGTGAAATTCTTCATCGGTCCGAGCGTCTCGGGTCGGTTCCAGTATGGCGGAGAACTTCATCATCTTCACCGTTAGTCCAGTAACAATCATCAGAGCTTATACACAGTATGTACAGTAGATACAGAAAGTATATTTTCGTATAAAAAATATTGTGCTAAAATACACACATTCACACTGGAAGACACTCACCCTGCTCGGGTTTTCTCCGCCTACAGGTACTGGTAAAACCGTGAGCGGCTGACCTGCGCTCTGGAGAGTTTGTGCGGGTGAGCGTCCGACCCCGGCGCGGTTTTATTCGCGTCCTTCTGCCTGGCGCCGCCGTTAACCTGCCCCGCCACGGTCGGCGGAGGTTTTTCGGGCGCGGCGTCCGGGGCTTCGGGACGATCGTCCTCCGGCTCCGCTTTGGGAGCCACCTTGGCGCTCGGCGACGGGCCTCTGAGGCGCTCGCGGGCGATCCAGTCTCTGATGGAGAGGTCCTGGGAGGAGCACCGGGGCTTGAGGCGGTCCAGCGCCGTCAGGTCGGCCGTCTGGTCCACGCCGCCCTGCTCCCTCCAGTCGTTAATAGCCGCCAACTCTGCGAAGTCTCTCTGCCCGCCCATGGTGTGCCTCCGGCGGATGTTCTTCTTCTTGCCCCTTGCGTCGGTAGCCTGGCCTTTGGTGGCGAATATGTCGTCGGCGGACGATCGCATCCTGAGCCTGAGCCGCTCGGTGATTTTCAGGTGCCAGGCCGGCTCGGGGCGCTCCGACTCGCTGCGTGACGAGGAGCTGATGCTGCTGGACGACCGGCCCTTCTTCATCACCTCCAATACTCGGGACAACCGGCTGGAGGACTCGGCTCTCCCCTCGTTCCCCACAGCGCCCTCTGCTGACGAGTCGCTATCGGTTTTGTGCCTTAGGGACCACCTTCTCGACAGGGTGTCGCACTCGATCATGCGGTGTGTGGGGAAAAGGCGGCGGGCTTCTCGCTTCTGTGTGCCCGCCCCCTCGCCGCCGCCTCCTTCGCCCCCGGCGTCGGCTTTCTCCCGACTCTGCTTTGGGCGAGGCGTGGACTGGCAGCTGCCGCCTCCCGGAGCGAAAACGGGGAACTCTCCTTCGCTGTCCGTCTCCATGGGCCGCCCCTCGCTGACGAGCTCGCTGCGCTCGTCGTCGGCCTCCTCGCCGCCCTGCAGCTCCGGACTGAGCACGCTCGACTCTGCGCCGGTCGGGAACGTGATGGAGGAGGTGGTGGAGTAGTCGGAGGTGATGGAGCTCACCTCGGCTCCGGCCGACATCTCTGCGCTCGCATGCAGATCCGGGTACGCTCCACTAGTCCACTTTTTGGGTCTGGATCGTGGGGCGGACCCCCCGGAGCTCATGGTCCCAAGGTCGGAGGTGTTTTCGTCCGGCTGGGAAATCTTCCTCTGAACGGCCGTTTGGTCGCCGACGATTGGCGATGGTGAGGGAGAAAGCTGAGTCTTTTCTCTCAGGAATAACGAGTTCCTGTGCTCCCTCTTGGCTCTAGGGAGCTCCACAGCTCTCCCGTTCTCCTTCCTCTCCTCGGCTCTCGGTTTGGCGCTGGCGCCGGGGCGGCTCTCGCTTGGAGCCTTGGCCTGCAGCGAGTGGGGGTTCGGCTTCTGGCCAGGAACTTCGCTTCTGGGGAACACTGCATCGAGGTCGTCGTCCGAGCTGCTAGGCTGCGGCTTCTCCCTTGACCTCCCTCTTTTGCGGCTGGCGGCAGCAAAGATAGAGGAGACCAGGTGCTCTCTGTTGCACTGGTCCTTCCCAGAACCCCAGGAACCCTGCAGGGGGGGGGGGGGGATGGAGATTGGGCAGAGAAAAAGAGACAAAATGCAAAAATTAGAAATATTAAACCGGAAAAAGACAAAAGAAAGGAGACTAATAACCCCTCATTCCTTAAATCAGTACTCCACCTGCTCCTGGGAAGCACCGATCAGAGAAGGTGGACAGAAAGAGGAACATTAGCAGCATCGTAATGAGGATGCACATTGTTTCTGTTTTCATGCAGAAGCTGATAAAAGCAGAAGCTGCAGAGGCACAAGCACCGCCATGAAGCTGAGAAGGAGCAGCGAGATGATAGCAGCGCAGGAAGAAGCAGCGATCAAACCAGCGGTTCCCAACTATTTCTACTACTTCAAGCCCCCCAGTGTAATTACTGCTTTTTTAATTTTATTATTTTGTATTTTTACTGTGTAGCGATATCTAAAATTGCTTTCAATACTTTTCTAATGCCTTTCTGTGAACAATCGGTTTAAAACATAAAGAACTCTGAGGAAAAAATTATTGTAAGGGTTGTTTTGGGAAAACCGAGGTCTTCAATCATCACAACTTTTCAGGAACAGCTGTAAACCTGCTGTGATGTAACTTTATCTCTCAGGTGGAGGTGTGTGTTTGTGCCCTGCATCAATGAATTTGGTTCATCGAACACTGTGTTCAGAAATATGCCACTAAAAGAAAGTTTCATTAAAAACTTGTTACAGTAAAATCTGTGGCCAGGATAACGACCCTCTTCCTTAAAAAAGATGCAAATCTCAATCTTGCAGTTTAAAGACCCTGGACAGCATCGTCCCACATGACTGTCATCGGGACTCGCTGTGAAACAGAACGCCCGTCTCTCGGAGCCCATTCTCTCGCACAGTTCCGCAAAAAAAATAAAATAAAATCAGGGCTTTGACAGGTTGTGTTTTGATGTAGTTGACTGTGCTGAAGACGTCGATCATTACATCATTCAGCTCGGGACTTGGCAATGCGTTGTGTTGCATAATGCAGCGCTGCAATATTGGGGGAGACGGACTTCATGAACGCCTGCAGCCCTCCTAGTCTTTGCCCCATCTGTGCAGAACACTGCAAAGTCCCTATAAGTCTGTTGACATCCTATAAATGCGTATATTAGACGGAGGAATAACCCATAGTTTGCTGGCCTCTGTTATGAATCATAGATGGAACCATGTCCATAGTGCAGGGAAGTATGTAATCTTCCGCAGTTGTGTGCGGTTATTCACACTGTGCCACTATGTACAAAACTTTATATGAGCTCATTGAGCGTTTGCAGCTGTTTGGTGAAACAAAACCAAAGCCAAGTTATGCTTCATCTGATTTTCTACTCTTTGGCTGGGAAGGAAGTTGGTTTAGAAGCTTATTTGGTGATGTTTTATCTTCTGCTTTGTGTTTATGTGAGAGCTTCGTCACAAAACGTATCCGTTCATATTCAGTCTAAGACTAACGTCTCCTATTTCCCCACTCAGTTGTGCCTCTAAAATTCTTAGAGCTAATTCCTAATCCTGACCACTTTGGTCACTTCTAACAAAAAAAAACCTCTTCAGAGCTCATGCCTGCATTCAGTTGCATCATAGCAGGCCTCACCAGCATCTTGTAAACCTCGTCCTTTACTCTAGCAGCTATTCATAACAAATCACCCCTTCCTGCACTCCCTTTTCCAATTTACAATGGAATATTAGGACCACTGTAGAGAAAAAGAAAAACAAAAGGCCATGGAGGAGTAAATGTCCCCCAAATAGCTCAAATTTTGAGGTTATTTTAAAATATTTCCAAGAACAAACTCAGAAATTTTATGATCTAGAAAATATGTGAGAAAAAACTAATTTACATGATCAATGTTTAATATTTAACAGGATATTTTCTGACATTGTAAAGTCTTGCAAGAGAAGTTTTCTGAGGATCAGATATTTAAGTGTTACCTTTCCTGGATCAGAACGACCTCAATCAGGATCCGACTGACTGTGAGGAAGAAGCTACAAACACGGCTGCATCAAATAAGTCTTATTATTTGTCACACACTTGCACGGCGCTCAGTGATGCAGCCATGTTGCAACTCCTTCCTCACAGTCTCAGGCGGACCTCATTCGAAGCGTTCATGGTCTCGTCTGCACCCGGGAGAAGTCGTTCTGATCCAGAATAAAGATCGTTGTAATTCTATATCTTAGAGGACTTCTGGCATTTATTGTCGGAAATAACCGATTTAAAATATCAGCAAACTTCAGAGTTTTTCTGATAAATTTAAGAGTTTTTTTTCCTGCAAATGTCAGACTTTATAATGTCAGAAAATATAGTTCAAATCTAAAAAAATTTAGGTCTTTAATCATGGAAATTTCTGAGTTTTTTGGCAGAAATGTAATCCTCCGTGGGCGATTTTCTTTTCTTTTATCAACAATGGCCCTAATCATCATCAGTCATATCAACTCGGGTACTTAAACTTATCCACCTTCAGTACTCCTTCCACCCATCTATTCTGTCTTGTTTCAATGTTCGTCCCATTCTATAGACCTTACTTCCACTTCTAAAAGCTCTCTTCCACTTGCTTTTTACTCTCACTGCACATGACAATATCGTCTGCAAACGTGACTTTCCTACTCCGCAGGAAGTTTAGCTTCAGCTCCTCTGTCAACCACTCTATAGGCTGATCAACCCCTTCGCTCCTACCGCACACCTCACCACTGTCTCACTGTACCCCACTCAGTAATTTAAAGAGCTGTAGAAAGAAAGAAATGCTATTGCAGACTTAACAAGGATCAGAAATATGCAAGAAATAAATGGTATAAAAAGACATAAAATTACTTTTGTTTGAATGACAATATATTTACTGAGATTTTTATGTGCATTTATTCATATAATCTCGACTATGGCGGTTTCAGTCCTCAACATTACTGCTCATACAGGGCATAACGGCACATGTATTTAGATTTTTTGGTACAGCCCTGTCGGTTGGTACACACATGTACCGATCGAATCCAGCTGTTTTCTACCTGAACACATGCAGAATGTTTATGTGGGGAACTCGTTCCACAGCGCAACTTTAAAAAGTGACACCAGACCAAAAAGCTAAACTCTGGTATTTGGGAACATTAATGGTTTCTAATGCAGCTACAGTAGAAAAAGAAAGATGGACCAAACCCAAACTTTGTCAGCGAACGCATCTTTCAGCACCAACAAGGTCCATAACAGGTTCTGCACTGAACTGAATGACTCACCTGAATCAATGTCAAGGTGAATGTAAATATCACTGATACTAGAGAAAAACCAGCTGACGTCCAACATGGCTACCAGTAGCATCCAATCGGCCCAAACTACTTATTTTGGATAAAACGCAAGTCAGTGGAATCCCTGTTGATGAGAAGGGATTTTTCCAACAGCTTCCCATGCTCCATTCAAGTACAGCTGGGAAACTAGGCTGTCGAAGTATCAAAACAACTCCAAAGTGATTTAAGCATCTCAAATAGGGGCAAAATATTATTTAAACATTTCTAAACATCAACACTGACTGTTTTCAAGTGGTTATATTGTTTTCTACTCTGGCTATGTCTGCTTGTACTATTTAATTTTTTTTTTTTAAATCCAATGAAATCTCCAGTCAGTTTTATACTTTCAACTTTTTTAAGTAATAGAGCATAATAAAATCAACTTAATTTCAGGAATTGAAAAAAAAATGTTTGTTTAATGCTGGTCAAAGTTGAAAAAAGTCATATGCACATTTGTATTTATGTTTCTTGATTAAAGTGTACCGACAACGTACCAAACCTTGACTTTTACAACCCCACATACGCACCATACCGTGATTTTTGTGTACCGTTACACCCCTACTAATTAGGTCTCTCTCTGAGACTATCTTAGTGTTGTGGGACTTAGAATTCAGCTAAAAACCTAAAGGCAGATTTATCTCTTTCTTTTAACTACCATTTACATCTAACAAAATGTTTGTGGCATAATTACTGAAACCTTCTCACATTCTTTAAATCCAAATTTCAACTTAAAGTCAGATTAGAGGTGAAGAAAATGGATTCCTCCAAAGCAGAGCCAGCACTTTGAGGGCGTAAAACCGTCGAAGCGGTTATATGATGCGATTTTCTTCCTAGGGCCTGTAACCCTAAACCACCAGTGACCTGGACATACTCACCTTGGATTTAGCTGAGTCACTAGTCGGTGAATCTGTGGGGGAGAAAAAAAAGACCAAAGAAAATAGACATTAGATGATTTTACATGAAAAATAAACACAGAAAATTAGGTGCAACAACGGGGGAATGAATAAAGAGGAAATAAAGAGTTATGTTGATGAATGAGAGCATGAAAACAATGTGGTGAGAGAAAACCAGACGAGACACGATAAGCAAACAGGCCATGCTGCTCAGACATACAGATGAGCTCCGCGTCCGCCTGAGACGGGACGTTCTTCTCCGACACACCCGAACGTGGAAAGGATGGATTCTCCGCAGGGGGAGCAAGGCGGTCAACATAAGAGCCTAGGAGCGACAGCGGAGCGGACAATGTGCCATGCAAACGAGGATGGTGACAGAGGAAGGGACGATGATCTTTGTTGGCTGCCCTTTAATAATAATTACGAACAACCCAGTTTCCGCACAGGTCAGTTTGTTGTGTAGATACAGATAAATGAACCAGTATTCAGTTGAAGCTGATTTAGAGAAATGTTGAAAGCTGCAGCGGGTTTTTTTTTACTACTTTTTTCTACTTTCCAATGGTGGGATTTTTTAAATTTACATATCCATAGAGGATTTTAGTTGCATTTAGTATAGCGCCCATTGGTAGAGATGTGTAGGAATCCTGAAAACAAATGTATAATTGGTTGCGGCAGCATAATCTTTCACTGATGTGTTTTTTTTTTAAAGAAAAATTCAGCCTTCAATCTGCAAAAAGCACATTTTTTCACCCACTTTTAAGAACGATGGAGGATGTGTGATGCTGTGGGCCTGAGACTATTGATTAGAAATACCAGGACATTTGAAAAAAATAAAAATAATTACCAGAAAACTTGAACCTGAAGACTGAAATATATGTCCTCAAAAATAAAAAGTAACGTTTAACTACACAACAAAACAAACAAACGTAAATCCTATAGAAAACCTGATCTAAAGAGTAGAGATTAAAGGAGTGAACCGGAAAGCAATGTGGAATCATCCAAGATCCCTTTCTCTGTGTGCTTCAACCTTTGCAAATGTTACAGGAGAAGTTCTGTCCAAATGACCAGCGGGGATACCAATATTTGTGATGAGTTTATTTCATTTAAATTCAGATAATCCAAATAATGAGCAGATCAGATGTTGAATACGGTGGACACCCGCCTATTCGTTGATATTTCTGTGATACCTGTCCCCAAATTATTTGAGGAAAATTCGTCTATTTCCAGATATTTTCCAGACCGTATCTAAAACATTAGAAAGAAGAAGCTGAAAGCTACTTGACTCGCTGGCTGAACTACAGGAAGGAAGCGATCAGATAAGACCACCAGGAAGGCCAGCTGTGTCCTCGGATGCCCCCTCCACCCAGTGAAGGTGGGAGACAGAAGCACTCTGGGTAAAATACTGTTGGACAGCGTCTCCCACCCCGTGCATGAAGCTGTTGCTGAACTGGAGAGCTCCTTCAGTGACAGACTGCTGCATCCTGGGTGCACAGAGGAGCGTTTTCACAAATCCTTCCTCCAAATAATGTTTACATCCCCCTTGCTGTTATTTGCACATCTCTCTTTGCAGTTCAATTTTTCACTTCTGGTAAATAGTCTGTTGTGGTTTAATGAACAAACACACATTTTGTTAAACATATTTTTTAAATATCTCTCTCAGTTTGCACGTCTTGGATCTGAGCATGCTATTTTTAATAACTGCATAGTATTTTAGTGTTGTAATTTTGCCTTTACTGTACAGTACTGTATAAAATTCTTAAATCAGTTTTTTATTAATCTTTGGCTATATGAAATCTATTCCCGTCATGGGACAATAAAGTATATTTCTATTCTATTGTACTCGGCTGGTGGTTCAAGCCAATTAAGGAGCGCCATTCATTTTCCTTGTCGCTGATTGGCTGTACCTCTAAAAGTGCACATAAAGAAGACCGTAGATATTAGCTTCTGTGGTAGAGCTAAGATGGTTTCGAACTTGTGTACTGATGCATTTCAAGATATATTTGGTGTTTTAAACTATTAAAATAGGCAGTTAAAAGCGTTTTTAAGAGGTGGTCTCAAGAATTCGCAGGTGGCTGTGGTCCCTAACCTCTACCAATACTCGGGATCCAATATATGCCAGAATAAGGACTATTCGTGACTCACCTAAACCTAATGTAACATCAAACGGCTATCAGACATGATAACAGGCTAAAAAACTGTTTTCTGAACTATTTTTATTTGACTATTTTTGTTCTGCAGCGTTTGCCCCCCCCCTAGTGGCTGTTTTGTGTATTCTACTCTTCAAGCTCTAGCCAGGGGAAGTTACACCTGTGCTAATCTATTGCCATCCGCACCTTTACAAATTAAAGAGATATATTTTGTGGTTTAAATCTAATTTGAATGGGTGTCTAACTTAAGCCAGTTGTGGTCAAGTTTGCTCAAGCGCCTTGGGGTTTCTGTGACATTTTGATTCTGCATGCATCTAGATCAGTTTCAGTTTTCTTTTGTTTGGCAGTTTGGTTTTGTTAGGCAGAAATATATTGCCTTTATGTGTTATGGATATGCGGCTTTATTGCTGTATTATATTGTATATTGATCTTGGGTGCCTCACGATTCGATTCTGTTATTAGACAATTATTTTTGTTGCATCTTTTTGCACCATTTAGTTTTTTTCCCTTCATTCCTTCAATGGCTACTTTCTACTTTTAAATTCATTCACTTTCCAATAATTGAGGTATTCAAACAAATCAGATCGGCTTTTATAAGTCAACTATTAGAGAAATGACTTTAAAATCTCTAGATATAGAGAAAATAAATAATTACTAATCTTCTGTATTAGAAAATTAACCTGTTACAATAATAGCTCACTTTTTAAGTCAAACAGGACAAAAATCAAGCAAAAATATGAAATTATAACCTGAGAAAATAAGTATTCTTTTCTTTTCAAGGCAATAAAAATAAAAAGCAGCAGTCTCACAAAGACACTTAAAAAAAAAAAGTTTATACTCAAGTCTTTAGTTTTTTGCTATCAATTTAACAGATGAACTCTGACTTTTCTCAGTCTTTTCATATTTCTTGTCAGTGTGACCAACAGGATCTTTGGCTCCCGTCTTACACAGAAATAAATATGGCGGCTATTTACTCGGCGCACTCCGCCACACATTAGTCTCGACCAGGACTGGATGAAGGAAGTTTCTTTTGCGGTTCGTCCATAAAGCTAAACCTGCGCTTTGACATTTTGTAAACAGCAGCTGCCCTGGGCTACAGCTCGGGGAGGACGAACCCGGACATGTCTGTGGAGAAGAGGACGTTTCTGCTAACATAAAACACAGCAACAAAGATGCTCCTGAACTGAAATGCCAAATATTTACTGTATTTTGTCAATTTCACGCTGCATGGCTTTAACACCAGCAGGAGCCATACTGTTTATGCCGGTCCGTCCCCTAAAAATGTCCAGGCGGCACGCAGGACTTATGATTTTGTCTTATAATAAGGCAAGGCAATTTTATTTGTCTTGCACACTTTCAACAACAGGGTAATTCAAGGTGCTTAACATGATTTGGTGAAAAAAAAGAATATAACATTGGAAAATAAAAGTAGCAAATTAGCAAAAAATAATCGATTATGATTTTTTTAAATCTCTTATCGATTTGGTACATTTCACATAGCAAAAAATTGATTTAAAAGTGAATCGGCACATTACTAATATTGATGTATTTTTATAGATTTTATTTCTGGTTTTATCAACATTTTCACACTTTATCCTTATTAAACCATGCAGCTTAACACATTGGCCTGTTTCTTAGATTTTGTTTAGCTGTCTATATAGCTGAGTCTACGTTCATGAGGACAACACTTGGAATATGAACGGTTTTCCATGTTTTCACTGAGATTATGCTACTGCAATAAAAGATTATTTCATTTTGAGGCTTCTTACTCTACAGAGCTACCCCTTTAAACAGTAACTGACCTATAGTGCTGAAAGACCAGGCGACGACATAGTTAGTGATTTAGCCGATGAGGCGTTTTCAGGTGAGATGAAACGGGACACAGATACGACAGAGATGGCGACTGAAATAAAAGAAACGTGACAGGGGGGTCACAGAGGGGCTAGCTATATGACGAGAGACAACGCTACATGAGAGAGATGAGTGTGGGTGAGGGAACCTATGATCAGTAATTACCTCATGAGAAAAAACTTTATGTACAGCTTTAAAATTTGTGTTTCATAGCCGAGCCCCCCTCCGCTCCCCTTATATACAGTACAGATGAGGGTAAAGTATATGCAGGTGGGAACCATACCATGCTAGCTCTCCTGTGGGCCAGCTTGTAAGACAGTGAGGAGAGACAGCGGAGAGCCTTTCAGATAGCAGCACCGGCCTGCGTTAGGAATATTCTGACAGAAAACCCGAAACACCGGGGACTGTACCGTGTAGCCGTTCCGCTTCCACCCCACACACACCCCACCCCCCGCTTTTCTCTTTTTAAAGCTCCGCCTCGTCTTTTGGATTTAAAACACCTGCGGGTTCCTGCAGACTAGGCAGCTACAGTGCGGGCAACAGTCCTCCTTCTTCCTACAGTTCCAGCTGTCCATCACGGACACTACAGAGTCCATCAGAGACATCACGGCGTGATAGACTCCGCCCACTTGGCCTGTGTCAAGATCAGTATGTGTGAATGCTGGGAAAGCCGTTAGGACACCCGACAGAGCCTCACTAGAGACAGAAGGGGGATCAGAGGTCGCCTTTTACTGTAAAAACATCTGCACCGATGTGGAAAGAACATGGCGAGTTAGTGCAACAGCAGGCGGGATAAAGAGGGGAGGGGGGAGAGCACAGCCCAGAACAAGATCAGCAGGAAATCACATCTTTATCCTTTTACTTTACCAACAATTTCAGCGCCCTGCAAAAACATTTCTACACCTTGAACTTCTTCTTATTGAGATTTTATGGAGATTTTATGTGGTAGATCAACACAAAGTAGCAAATTATTCACCCATTTGAATCTGAGACAGATCTGAGCATCGCTTGTCAGCAGTTCTTTAATTAGACCAGCCAAACTTTCATTGTGGCCCTGATTGCATGTTTGGGGTCGCTGTCCCGCAGGACGGAGAACCATCACCCCATTCTGAGGGTCTTCTGCAGCCTCCAACAGGTGTTCTTCTACAACCGCCCTGTATCAGTCGCCGCCCATCTTCCCATCACACGACCACATCCTAATGCTGCCACCACCAAGCGTTGGTTAGCTATGTTAGCTTGTTTGTTAGCCAAGGCTTACCCGATGTGAAATTAGCGTTGCAGATTGTTGCATTTTTAATCCTCTGCTCGTTCCAATCACTTCTTCTGATTGTTTACAACACCTGATCGCCTCTTTCTGCAGATGGAACACGCAGTAGAGAGTGACGCAGACTGATAATCCCTCTATCTGGCCTACGACTGAGAAGAGACGTTCACACGGAACCGTGGAAGCAGTTCGGATCTGCCATTCTGTTTACGTGAGGAGCTCTGAACGCAGTGTGGGCTGAATTGAAGGAGAAACAGGGCGGGCCGTCCTGTGGATGCTTTAATTGCATATAAAAAAATGTACCACGTTAACTCTACAAATTAATCAACCTGCGTCAAAGTGTTAATTTGACGCATATATATATATATATATATATATATATATATATATATATATATATATATATATATATATATATATATATATATATATATATATATATATATATGCGTCAAATTGTAGAGTTAACGTGGCACATTTTTGGTACATTATATATAGAAAGTCACGTTGACCAAACATTTTTCGTATTTGACTGTTTTTTTTTTTTAGAACAGTGACGGAAAAATCTGAAGATTACAATTCACACTTCTGAGCGCTTGATGCAGACACATCAAGACAAAGTACAGGTCCCTAATTCGACCAAAAAAAAAAGATTCCCACGCGAGCATCATCTCAGACCCGGACACTGTTCTCAATACATCTTGCTAACTGGGAGCTGACAAAGCGTTGAAGAGTTACGGAGGCTTTGGAGCGAGACTGGATCCAGTGAGGCTGGCTATTACAGACGCGCTCTCAAGAGCCCGGCGTCATGCAAACCACCGGTGAAGAAGCGGTGCATGCAACTGGATTTCCTCTCGCTGAAGGTCAGAGAGTCCTTCCGACTTCGGATCACTTCAGTTGGAGAAATGTTCCCTGATTTCAAAACTTTGGCTGAAGTGGCGTTTTATTCTAGTGTCCAGTGTGGCAGCGAAGCGCACATTCAGCCTCCAGAACAACATCTAAACCCTCATGGGAAGTCCTCTGTCTGAGGCAATAATCCAAAACCTCATTAAATAACCTCTGCAGCGATCCCACTAGTTGATTACATACAAATGTGTGAGCATTTCAGTTCAATGCTGAGCAAAAGGAAGATGAGAGACTTTGTGTTCAGGCCACAGCAGGTGAATTGTTCGTATTTTAAGTGCAATCGTTTAATTTCATTGTTTAAATGTACTTCTATGAATAAATATAATTTAAGACGATTAAAAAATATATATATACTACTGAATATGTCATTTTAAAAATAGATTATGATCGGATTTCTTTGACCCTGTTGGTCAACAAAAGTTTCCTCTAATATTTGCTCTGACAACAGATACGCCCCTTTTACAACTAAGCACTACTTCTGATGGTCTATCACATAAAATCCCAACAAAACAAGTCAACGGTTATATTTGTTAAATGACAAAAATGTATAAAAAGCTCAGGGAGTATAAACAGCTTTGCAAAGTGTATCAAGAAACTTACAGCAAAACAGGAAACAAACCAATTCCTCTGCATCCTTTCTAGAGATGCAGAGATATTGCAGAAGCCAAAGAAGCGAAGGGAGAAGCTTGGCCTCGGGAAGGAAGCAGCGTTATTATCAACACGTCTTGTTTTTATTTTTATTTTTAAACAGAAACGGTCCGCCTTTGACCGAGGCAACACGTTACCTGATACGTCACCCTGCGACGTGCCGGTGCGACCGATGTTGGTGAGCAGGTGGTCGATGTTGGGGACGGGCTGAGACTCGATGGCGCTCTCCTCGTGGGAAACAGTCTGAAACAGCACACCGTAAATGTTAGACTGAAACAAAAGTTTGACTGCTGTTACTAGTCTGGTAATAAAATGACAAAAGTACGTCACCTGGAAAAATTGACTTATTTCTCCTGCTAGGTTCCAAAACATGTTAATTCAAATTCAATTCAAAATTCCAAAATACTTTATTGATCCCAGAGGGAAATTAAGTGTTGTTGTAGCTCATATAATTAATTCTTTAAGGAGTTGTTTCTAGATGATGATGGCTGTGGGCAGGAAGGATTTCCTGTAGCGGTCTGTATTGCAGCGAAACTGAAGAAGCCTCCGACTGAAGACGCTCTGTTGTTGTATGACTGTCTCATGGAGAGGATGCTCAGGGTTGTCCATAAATTTTTTGATTTCATGAAGAATCCTTCTTTGCATTATCATCTCCAGATTTTCCACAGTTGTCCCCAGAACAGAACCAGAACCTTCTTTATCAGGTTGTTTAGCCATTTTAAATCTTTTTATATCGTATCAAACAGGATATTTACTATAAATGTCCCAAAATAGCACACACCACAGGTAGAAATGTGTAAAACTGTTTGTCTTTGATAATAGAGTGAGATATTTTTCTATGGCATTTATTTGTTTTCTTTTTCTTGCTTCTCTTTGCTTTTGCTCCCTACGGGTTTTCTATAGGGTTAAAGTCTGGGACTGAAATGGTCATGGAAGAAGGTCGATTTTGTGTCTGAAGAGCAATTTCTTTTAAATTATTTTATTTTAAATTTTTTATTAAGCACCTTGATTTACCCTGCTGTTGGAAGTGTGCTATACAAATAAAACTGCCTTGCCTTGCCTTGCCTATTAATAAAAAAATAATTGTATTTCTTTTTACATTAATTTTTTAAAAATATTTTAGATTTATTTTATTTTTTATTTTAATAATTTGCTTTTTAACGTTTTTTTTTAGTTTTTTTTTAGGTTTAAATTTTATTTAAGAATGATCCATTTTTGTGTAAATTTATGTATATTAAAAACAGAGATCACATTTATCCTGTTTTAGTTTCCCTTTATTGGCTCCCTGTTAAATCCAGAATAGAATTTAAGACTGTTCTCCTGGGCTCTGCATCTCTCATGTCTCTTTTTAACGGGCTGGGTTATCCTGAGCTATCTCTGTAGTTATGCTGCTATAGGCTTAGACTGTTGAAGGACAGACTGACCACTGTTCTTTACTTTGCTACTTTTCTCTTCTACTACTCTCCAATTGCATTATTTGCTGTTATTTCAAGAGTTTACTTTGTTTTCTCTGTGTTCTTGTCTCCATAGAAGGTACACCTGGTCTAAATCTCTTTTCGGCTGCGATGCCTTGTTGGGCGAGGGGAATTGACTGGGATGATGTTGCCAGTAACTGAACGTCCCCCATGCCTTTTTATTAACCTTTTACTGTCTTTAATATAGAAAGTACTTTTACATCAGTTCTTTTTGTGTCTCTGCTCTGCCTTCTCAAACCCCCAGTCGGTCGCTCATACTGAGCCTGGTTCTGGTTCTGCTGGAGGTTTCTTCCTGTTAAAGGGGAGTTTTTCCTCTCCACCGCCGCTACATGCTTGCTCAGTATGAGGGATTGCTGTGAAGTCAATGACACAACGCAGGCGATCGTCTACTGTCGCTACATGTTCGTCCAGGAGGAGAGAATGCTGCAAGTCAATGACTCGATGCAATCTGCTGGGATTCCTTAGATAGAAAACTGTTAAACTGATTGGAATAATGAACTGCAGGATTAATCGGAATATATGTATGAATTAATTGAAATGACTTTTCTTGTAAAGTGCCTTGGGATGACGTGTTGTGAAATGGCGCTATATAAATAGACTGAATTGAAATTTGACCACAAATTTTGGGTTTTGGACAATTATCTTGCTGAAAGATCCAACGACGATCCATCTTCAGGTTTCTAGGATTGGATTTCCTGTTTTAAACGTCCTGCTGGTTCAGAGTTTATGAAACCACGCACTCTTACGAAGGTTACCAGAACCTTCGTAAGAGAAACAGGCCCACAGCATCACAGATCCTCCACCGTAGGAATGGGACATCAGGTGCTTTACCACCAAACCCATCTTTAGTGTCTGGTGCTGAAAAGCCCAGTCTCGTCTGACCAAAGCACATGGTTCCAGTTAAAGAACCTGTAGAGATTAAGAAACTCCACATGTTTCCATTTGTGATGGACATGTTCTAGCATTGCACCGCCCACTATTCTGCCTCTGAAAGGCTGTGTTAGTTTTAGGTCAGATGCAATAATCCAGGGAATAATCCCCCAAATTTATTTAGATGCTTTTTGAGATCTTTCACACGTCAGAGACGTTAAAATTGAGCTCAGCTTTCTAAAACATGTACTTTAATCACAGTGAATTCATGATTTAACGTACATTTTACTGTTATCCGACATACCGATATAGTCTATATCTTAATTTCAACGTTCAAGGTTGGCTCAGAAATGCAAAAGCCACAGTTTTTTGTTTTTTTGTTTTTTGTGAGTTTTGCCAAACAAACAAAAAAATATCAACAAAAACGATACCTCGGATTTGTGCCACATTTTGACATTTTGAGTGAGAGGAAAAGTAGCTGAAGAGCTTGATGCATAACATGTGCATGGTATGAAAGTAAAACATAAAAGCTGTGTCATTAAAAAAGTAAAAACCGATATTTTCCGATTTAATATTCTAATGCGATAATATCGGACATCCCTAGTTTTTACCAAGGTTATCTTAATCCAGTATTACAATTAATCTGAGTATCTAAAATATTTAAGTGTGACAAATAAGTAAAGAAAGAGGAAATCTGTAGGAGGGACAACAACAAAAAAGTAAATGACTGGACCGAAAACATTCCATATATCTTTAGTTTCATCCTGTCGTTGAAACTCTATATAGATACTAGATGAAAACACTTCAGAGAACCACTGAAAAAAGCCATTTTCGTATATTTTGTGTCAGTGTGAAGGGCCTTAAAGACCCCTGATCTAGATTAAACTGCTCTTACATCCTGAAGTGATTGAACTTACCACTGGATCTCCATTCCCGTCGTCAGTGAAAAACCAGTCGTACTGAAAGGACAAAACGCAGCATAAGAGGTGAGACTTCCAGTTTAAATGTGTAAAAGGATGATCACTGAAGGATGAGAGGCTCACGTTCTGAATGAGCGTCTCCACTATCCTGTACTGGTCGGGCATGTGAGTCACCATGTGGGTCATGTTGTCGTCGGTGGTGCGCACCAGAGTGGGGCCGAACACGATGGCCAGGTTCCTTGGCTCCATCTGACATTAAACGGGAACCAGAGGTGACTTTTAGATTTTTAATTACAGTGGCTTGCAAAAGTATTCGGCCCCCTTGAACTTTTCCACATTTTGTCACATTACAGCCACAAACATGAATCAATTTTATTGGAATTCCAGGTGAAAGACCAAAACAAAGGGGTGTACACGTGAGAAGTGGAACGAAAATCATACATGATTCCAAACATATTTTACAAATAAATAACTTAAAAGTTGGGTGTGTGTAATTATTCAGCCCCCTTTGGTCTGAGTGCAGTCAGTTGCCCATAGACATTGCCTGATGAGTGCTAATGACTAAATAGAGTGCACCTGTGTGTAATCTAATGTCAGTACAAATACAGCTGCCCTGTGACGGCCTCAGAGGTTGTCTAAGAGAATGTTGGGAGCAACAACACCATGAAGTCCAAAGAACAAACCAGACAGGTCAGGGATAAAGTTATTGAGAAATTTAAAGCAGGCTTAGGCTACAAAAAGATTTCCCAAGCTTTGAACATCCCACGGAGCGCTGTTCAAGCGATCATTCAGAAATGGAAGGAGTATGGCACAACTGTAAACCTACCAAGACAAGGCCGTCCACCTAAACTCACAGGCCGAACAAGGAGAGCGCTGATCAGAAATGCAGCCAAGAGGCCCGTGGTGACTCTGGACGAGCTGCAGAGATCTACAGCTCAGGTGGGGGAATCTGTCCATAGGACAACTATTAGTCGTGCACTGCACAAAGTTGGCCTTTATGGAAGAGTGGCAAGAAGAAAGCCATTGTTAAAAGAAAACCATAAGAAGTCCTGTTTGCAGTTTGCCACAAGCCATGTGGGGGGGACAGCAAACATGTGGAAGAAGGTGCTCTGGTCAGATGAGACCAAAATGGAACTTTTTGGCCAAAATGCAAAATGCTATGTATGGCGGAAAACTAACACTGCACATCACTCTGAACACACCATCCCCACTGTCAAATATGGTGGTGGCAGCATCATGCTCTGGGGGTGCTTCTCTTCAGCAGGAACAGGGAAGCTGGTCAGAGTTGATGGGAAGATGGATGGAGCCAAATACAGGGCAATCTTGGAAGAAAACCTCTTGGAGTCTGCAAAAGACTTGAGACTGGGGCGGAGGTTCACCTTCCAGCAGGACAACGACCCTAAACATAAAGCCAGGGCAACAATGGAATGGTTTAAAACAAAACATATCCATGTGTTAGAATGGCTCAGTCAAAGTCCAGATCTAAATCCAATCGAGAATCTGTGGCAAGATCTGAAAGCTGCTGTTCACAAACGCTGTCCATCTAATCTGACTGAGTTGGAGCTGTTTTGCAAAGAAGAATGGGCAAGAATTTCAGTCTCCAGATGTGAAAAGCTAGTAGAGACATATCCTAAAAGACTGGCAGCTGGAATTGCAGCAGACGGTGGTTCTACAAAGTATTGACTCAGGGGGCTGAATAATTACGCACACCCCACTTTTCAGTTATTTATTTGTAAAAAATGTTTGGAATCATGTATGATTTTCGTTCCACTTCTCACGTGTACACCACTTTGGTTTGGTCTTTCACGTGGAATTCCAATAAAATTGATTCATGTTTGTGGCTGTAATGTGACAAAATGTGGAAAAGTTCAAGGGGGCCGAATACTTTTATAAGCCACTGTAGAACCTGAAACTTAAGAAAGCGTAAAAGCCATGAGGTGATAACCTTGTTTTTCTCCGAGTTCTCAGCAACAGTTTTCAGATGAGCGGAGAGGAACTTCAGGGTCTCGTAGTGATGGTCTGGTAGCTCATGAAGCTGCAAGTGATCAACGAATATTAACCATTTTCTGTTTTTTCCCCTCTTATTATTTTGTGGTGAATTTCCTGAGTTTTACTCACCAGTCTCTTGAGCACCTTGAGTCTTTCCACCGGATCCTCTATTCTGTTGGCGTCAATAAAATCCGCATACCTATCTGCAGGGGAACACAACGTTTCTGTAAAAAGAAAACGGCAATTCACAATGTTGACCACAAGATGGGGGCGGAGAGCCAGTTTACCGTTCGTGAACAAGGGCTCGGGAAGCTTCCGAAAGAAGGACTTCAGTAAGCTGCTGATCACATTGAGGTCCCTCCATTTCTGCAAGAGAAATTAGTGATAATGTTTGGCTTTCTTTGTTCTAAAGGTCAATAAAGGACAGGAGCAACAGCTGCCCGGACCAGGACGTTGTCCCGCAGGTATTTTAGGACTTCCGAGGAGGGTTTAATCGAAGCGCCGCAGATCGATAAAGGACACTCACGTCATCCTGGATATCGATGTCACCCATGCCCTTGTTATTGAGCTCCTCCTGCATGTTGGAGATGGCAGCATTGTTCCCGGGGACTCTGTAGATGCCCGTGTACTCCAGCCCCCTCTCCTCCACCAGCTTACAGCAAACCTCCACGATCAAAGGCACAAACTGGAGGACAGAAGGAAAGAGCCATGAAAAACAGATGATTACTCCGTGTAAGGCCTGATGTACAAATACTAGGGGTGTAACGGTAAACAAAAATCACAGTTCGGTACGTTTTCAATACACTTTAAATACAAATGTGCATATTACTTTTGTTCTTTTTTTTTTTTACTTTGATAAGCATAAAACAATATTTTTTCTTGAATTCCTTTCTTTCAATTCTTGAAATTAATTTTATTATGTTCTATAACTTAAAAAAGTTAAAAGTACAGAACTGACTGGAGGTTTGATTTGATTATTTTAAATAAACAAAATAGTACAAGCAGACATAGCCAGAGTAGAACACAATAGAATCACTAGGAAACAGTCAGTGTTAATGTTTAGAAATGTTTAAATAATACTTTGTTCATGTTTGAGAATAAAACATGTTTAAATCGCTTTGTAGTTGTTTTGATATTTTGACAAGTTAGTTTCCCAGCTGTACTTGAATGCAGCATGGGCAGCTGTTGGTAAAACCCCTTCTCATCAACGGGGATTCCGCCAACTTGTGTTTTATCTAAAATCAGGAGTTTGGGCTGATTGGATGCTACTGGTAGCCATGTGGACGTCAGCTGTTTTTTCTCTACTATCAGTGATGTTTATATTCAGGTAAGTAAATCAGTTCAGCGCAGAGCATGTCATGGACCTGATTGCTGTTGAAAGATGCGTTCGCTGACAAAGTTCTGGTGTGGTCCATCTTTCTTTTTCTTCTGTAGCTGAATGAGAAACCATTAATGTTTCCAAATAGCAGAGTTTATTGATAGCTGGGAGTCCTTTCCATATCAAATGTTTAGGGATAGGACATTACAGGAACAGATTCATCAATAAAGAAAGCTCCAGGTTTTGGCAGGCTGTACACAGCGGATATGTTCATATAACTCACTCAGGTGAGTCCTGAGTGAGTCCTTAATACCAGACAGGAAATGAAGTGGAGCTCGTCAGGAAGTATTTCATGGAGCGGTTTGTAGAGACAGTTTGGACCCGACAATGGACATGTTTGTAGCACCTTGTTGTTCTGTGCAGGAGGACAGTCATTCAGTCTGACTCCAAACGTGACTCCAGGAGACGGCTTCTTCTCAAAAGGTTTCCTCATGAGCCCAGGGATGCCCTTTCTCCATGTCCCCTTGTCTTTGGGAGGGCTGGTGTCATCTGTGCACACAGTGGAAAACATCAGCACATAATGGACCCTGAATATTACATTTTACTACCATTTGAATTTTCTGGCTAGATGAAGCTCTTAAAACAAAAAAAAAAAGCTTCACCACCTTTGTGGATGTTCTTCCTCTCCTGCTCTGGTTTGGGTGAGTTTGGGCTCGTTGCTTTGGCCTCTCCTTTACCTCCCAGCAGCGTCTGTCTGATGCTGAGCGACTGGCGTGAAGCCCTGGGTGACGGCTCGTTCTTGCTGCCCGTCGGGCTGGAGGGGAATAAGCAGAAAAATGACAAACGGAGAGATTTCAGATCGGATCGAACGGCTCCGACAACGGAAGATGACCCTGTCGCCTCCTTACCTCATCAAGGTGTTGTACTCCTTGATCCTCCGGCTGATGAGGTCATGGCTGGTGAAAGCTGCGTTCTAAACAGAGAATCGAAGAAGAAGATGTAAGATTACCAGCTACTATTAGGTTTGAATAAAACACCATGGACTGTTTTGTTAGGTTCAAACAACTTAAAAATGGTGGGTGGGAATTAAATGTGTTTGGATCTTTTTACTTAGGCCCCTTTCAGAAGGAGCTAGACACATCTATGGTCTCCATGACCTTCACGAGTGCTTAAATGTTGTCGAATTGCTGCAAATCTGAAGAAATCTCCTCCAGTATGAAGGCAATTATAATGCTGCTGCTCTTTTCACAACTAAACTGCTAAATATTTGCTGTATTTTGTAAATTTCGCGTTGCATGGCTGAAGCACCAGCAGCAGCCATACTGTTTCAGCCGGTCCGTACCCTAAAAATGTCTGTGCACCAGGCCGGACTTTTACGTTTTTCTCATTTAATCATTATGAAAAATAATCGATTTTGAACGTGTTGGAATCGCTATCAATTATGGCACATTTCACATCTCAGTTGATCGATTTATGGTGAATCGGCACGCCAGTATTACTAACCCTAGTCCAAACACACGAATGGAGTGGCACCCATCCCGAGCTTCGTACCTCCTCATCCAGATTGCTGCTCTCCTGTATGACCCTGATCCAGGCCAGCATGTTCTCTCGATCCTCAGCCTGGAACAGAAACTCGCAGTCCGACGTGGTCAGCCTCAAGACGTTTTTACGCTTCGTGTCACTGTAGGAGATGTCGATCAGACAGGCCTTGATGCTAATCTGCAGGGGCTCCTCTATGGTTTGGCAGCTGGCGTGAGCTTGGCCCTCCTTCTTGTCTTTATACAGGCAGAGGTAGTGGCCTCTCAACACGGCGTACATCTGCTTCCACTGCCGATTTCCTCCTCCGACGCGCTGCAGAGGGAAACCATCAGCGGGTGAGTAGCGTCAGACCTCAGTGTTGTTACCAGAGTGCGGTCAGGTGTGCGTTTCCTGTGCACCTTTCCCTTATCTGCGTGGAGCTGCTTCAAATGCAGCAAACCCTCCTTGGTGGCGTCACAAAAGACGTCGGATGAGGAATCTCGCCTGGACCCAGAATCCTCTGATGACCTGTCTGCAGCCTGAAATATAAAAACAACCCAATAAACATTAAATAAACAAAAAAATAACACGTGTTGTGGTGTGCAAAATTTCACAAAAGGTGTGACGAATTCAGCTAAAGAAAAAAAAATACATAAATATACATGGTATATTTTTTCCTATCAATTATTTACATGGCGTTGAGACAGCCATCTGTGTTTTCCTTAAAATATCCACATTCCAGTGGGAGAACATTTATCTAGTGGGTGTGAACTAAAAGGCTGATAAACTACAGAGGAGGACGTGCGTATTAACCAGTCACGTTAAGGACAGCTGTGACCGTCTCGCTCGCAACGGTCAAACTTACCTTCCTCAAACCTTTCAGACCAGGAAGCAGAGACCTCCTACGTGGAAGAGACAAAACACGAAACATTAGGTGACTTGAAAGAGGTGCTTCATTTCGTAACTGTTTTTAAAGGAGTTCATTAAAGCTGCTCAGACAAACATCGACGTGTCTCTCGAGCGCAAGGGTAGCCCGAGCAAACAAACGCTAAACACCCAGAGAGTTTTGGTTGTGTTTAACGAGGCCGGAATGGCTTAGTCACTGTTGCTTTTGGGAGCTTCAAGAGCTGGACACTCAACACATGAGAAGAAGAGAGAATAGTTATTTTCATTGTACGACCAAACAACTCAAGATAACTTGGACTGGATGGTGAATTTCAATTAGAAAAGGCTAGATCAACTCTCATCTTCAGTCGCATGTTGATTCTGCGACTTGAGACGTTTAAATCAAGGAAAACAGGCATATTTTTCTTAATCTATCAATAATGTCAAGGTTGCAAGAATCTCTGGGCTTGTTTAGTTTAATTTTTTATGGTAAGAGATACCGCAGAAGTGTTTGAATTTTTCACTTGTTTGCAAGCGTAATAGGAGAATCTTTGTTGATATCTTTGTGCGGAGGCGTGAGTGGTTGGGTGGCAAAAACATCAAACAAAATGGCGGGCTATAAAGACACGACGAACACTTCCAAGAGAGTTAGCGGGTGAAATCCCGATACATAGGCACTTTAACGTCTGAAGAGAGCAAGAGGTTTAGAGAGAAGCTTAAAATCCGTATCGATGACAAAATCCAAGTTATTCAAAGCCCATATGAGATTTGGGGAAAAAACCAAAAACGTTGATGGTCTTGGCCACAAATCTGCTGGGGAGAAATGTATTCCTATTTAATAGAAAGCCCTGGAGCCTTCACTCATGAAAAGTTAAAGGCTTTCAAAACTCTGGAGGCCTACGATTATTTTTGTTTCAAGGAAAGTTGGGCCGATCTCTTCTGCGAAAGAGAAAGCCGTGGTCATGCCAAAGACAGAGGTCAGACCTGGCCAAGGAGAGTCACAGCGTTATTCGGATCACCCGTGGTTGATTGGCTGCTACATGATCGTATGTTTCTCCTAGACTGGATTAAGAAAAACAATTATTGTGTAAGCGTTTATGTTCAGTTTTTCACCAGAGACCAGACGCCACTGAAAATCTCCAGTCACAGGAACACTGAAGTTGTACAACAGCCACTAAATTTCCCAAAATAAATGAATAAGGACACTGATCAATGAAGACTTTAAAGTTAAAAGTAGAAGCAGCTGTCAGAATAGGACTTACAACGGCTGCATGTACAGCAGCGTGCATAGTCAGGGTGCTGTGGATTGTGGTTTGGGACACCTGACAACATAACGCAGCGGATTTTAAGAATGTTTTTAAAAACGTCTTCTCTAGATAACAAATACATAGCCACAAGGAATTAGAATGAACAAAATGAGCCTCACAAACTGTCAGTTGCTTTCTTCAGAGCGTCTGGGTTTAATCTCCTGATTGCCCGCAACCATCTTTCATTTTGCGCGGTTCGGGAATTCGGAAAAAAAAACTTTTTATCAGGCCCCCACTGGGCCGTTCAATCGACCACACAGCAAGAGGGAACCATCTGTTTTGCTAAATCGTCCTCCAAGCACGCAAAGCAATCGAATTATAGGGAAAATACAGCAATACGATTACATGTTTCTTGTCACCCAATCGTGATGCAATGAAAACACAAACATTGTCGTCACAAACGAACCGCCTATCAACACGCTTATCCTTGCAAGGGTTGCAGAGGGGCATGCACAAGCATGCAAGCACTCATTTCGAACGGCAACTTAAATAGACCAGTTAACCTAGCAGTCATGTTTCAGGACTGCGGGGGGAGAGCTGGAGTACCCAGAGAGAACCCATTCATGCACAGGGAGAACATGCAAACTCCATGAAGAGACCCCAGGCTGGTACCTAGGATCTTCTTACTGCAAGGCAATGCTGCTGCCAAATGCACCATTGTGCAAATTTTCTAGATATACCACCTAGCATGCTAATATTGCTAACAATTAGCATTAACATAGCGGATTGCCATAAAGATCTTCGATTGGCATAAGCATATTTATGAGTGCGACTAAAACTACAAAGGTAGGAAATGTTAAAAGGATGAAACGACAAGCACAACATTTCTTTGCTGTTTTTTGGTGCATTTCAATTGGAGCTTCACAGCGCCACATATAGGCCTGGCGCGGTTACAACAGCATTCTGGATCCGTGTTTTTATGTGAATGAAACATTTTCAAGACAAATTATTAAAAAAAGAAAAAAAGACAAATAGAAGAAATATAACCCGACGCCTAAGACTGGTTGTGATTGGCTTTTGGTTTTCGATGAGAAATCATAAACATGTCAGATTAACTGCTTGCTTCTGAATGATTTGCTCTCATCAGCTTCTCACTCACAGTGCGTTTACATGCACATCTAAGTGGAGCTACGGCAATAAACGAGCTAATACCTTAATAATTAGAGTTTACATGTCAGTTAGTAAATCTAATTAGGTTGGCCTAGAGCAGTGGTGTCAAACTCATTTTTGTTTCGGGCCACATCAACATCATGAATGTCCTAAAAAAAAAAAAAAGGGGCCGAATCTATTGATAAAACTACCAATTAACAAACTGTTAAATATATAAATAAATAACTGTCTCTGCATTTGATGGGCACTGAACATGTTCTCACATTGACATAATTTGGAACAATTAAAATAAAACAGATTAGATTAGATTGATATATTTAAGCACACAGCTCATCTTGAAAGTTCTGGTTATGAGGGCCACATAAATGGTTATGGCGGGCCTCGAGTTTGACACATGTGGCCTAGAGAGTCACACAGATAGTAAAACAAATGCTGGCAGCAGTGAAGCAGAGGGAGTGAAAGCAGGATGTGAACAATAGTACTGCAGTGTTGCTGCTCCGTTCCGGTCTTGTTATTCCCGCTTGTGCGGGGGGTGGGTGCCCAGGCTGCTAATAGCTCGGCTAGCTCTTCTGTTAACATGCAACGAAATTCGTTTTTCTTCCTGCATTATCTGGGTGTGTTAGCTCGATTAAAAGTAGGCCGATTCGGCAATAATTCGGTTTTCTCTTGTTGAATGTAAACCTACTGATTGTTTTGAATACAGTGGATAATCATAGCTGAAATCCAAGAGTGCTTCAGACTTCCTCTAAAAACGCTTATAACTGCCTATTTTAATAGTTCAAACGTTAAATATACCTTAATAGGTATTAATACGCACAGTGGAAACCATCTCAGCACTCCCGCTGAAGCCAACATCCATTCTTTCCTTCTGCTCCCAGGAGTACAGAATGGTGCTCCTGGTGTGGCTGCTTTGCTAACACCAGCCAATAGCGTGTCAAGTAACCTTGCATCCATGTATTTCAGCTTTCTAGCTGAGTTTTCTGTCAAATATTTAAGTTAGGCTCCGCGGACAATTCCACGAGTAGGCAAACTTTCCACGAATCATTTGGATTCACGCTCCACAGAAAAATCGGTGAATAGGCGGGGGTCCGGTGTAGTAAAAAGTGAGCCTGATGATTTCCCTAATGGGGAAAATAACACAATGGGAGGCTTAAAAAACTTAATCCACCGTAACAGTGGAATATTGTGGAAATAAGAAATTTCAAATGAAAAATGTGAAACTTTCAATTAAATTGAAAATGTCCCATTTTTGATTAAACTTAGGCTCCTTTTTTAAATTCAGCTGCCTAAATGTTGTTTCTCTGCTATATCATTAGGCACTTTTTAGGTTGCACTGTTAAAAAACCATGGCAGTCAGAAAAATGAAAACGGTAAAAAACAACAGAATTTAGACCTTCCAAAATGAATAAGATTTGTGCATAGCTGAGACAGATTGTGTACAATTAAGACACTTTTTTAGTGATAATGAAGTACAGCAGAACTTGAACTGGTATTAAATGTTTATTTAAGTTAAATTTAACCCCAGCCAGTCCTACTGTATTTCTGTAACTCACCCTCTGCTTTCCTCGTGGTAGTTATCGATGCCTTCGTCGTACGACTTGGACCGCTCGGATTTGGTGCCAGACTCCGACCCAATAATTGTGAGATGAAGAGAATCTATAAAAGAAGTTATGTTAAACTGCAAACAAGAGGTTTGAATCTATCTGCTGAGTCTGAGCTCACCTTGATCATGTGACAGGTGGCGTCGAATGAGAGGAGAGGAAGAGGTGGGGCTGGGCGGGATGGTGGTGATGAGGGGCGTTGTGGAGATCACCACAGAGGCAGGAATGTGCGCGCTGTCCTGGTCGATGCTGGGGCTGGACGGTTCGTCTGAGGACGCAAAGAAGGATCCAGAGGTTTAGAGGAAGGAGGTCGTAAATCGGAAACCAGAACCAGAATCAGGGGTTTGTAGTAAAAACAACGTGAGACAAAGAGACAGTGGAATGTTTTGTGCATGAAAACAGGCTGGAAATGTGACGGAAGGATTAAAGAGTGAGCTGGTTTACTCAGTGGATCCGATCCATATTTCAGAATCTGGGTTGGAAACGGGATTTGCAAGTTTTAATGTTTTGTTGCGGTTTTATTGGACTTGGTGGAGCCAAACGCATCTGTAAGCGTTAAACCTCGGCCCAGAAACGTCTTTTCCTTCTGCGTCAGCAGTCAGAGTTATTTATAGACAAAATATGTTGCTTTAATTATACATGAAAAACACGATTCATCAGCTGCTGAGACGGCTGACGTTCTAACTGCAGTACATTGCTTTCCCCTGTGTTTCACGGCTAATAACACGCTCAGATTCAATTACCGTACAGAGGCTTTTCTTCTGAACTCAAGGCCCCAATTTCAAAAATGTACGGGGAAAAAAGATGAGAACATGCTGACAAAATAAACCGCTGAATGAAAGATGCAAAAAATAAATAAAAAAATAAACATTAAACACATTTTAAAAACATGTTGTTAAAAAGTAATATAAAAAGTTAATATAAAACTATTTAAAAAATAAAAATACAGTCCAACCTAAAATATGAAAACACTAATAAGTAAATAAATACATGAATAAATAAAGTTTCATTTAACATATATGATACAAAAAAGTAACAGCTCTCTGGATGAACTAACAAAAAGGCAAAAAACCCTAAACATTAAAATCAAACATTAAATGGATTTAAAAAGAACTTATTAAAAAACATTAAATATATAGAATGAAAAAAAAGTTCATATAAAAAATTGCATTTTTAAAAAGAAACCCTTTTAAACCTAAAATAAGAAACTAATCAATGAATGAAAGAATTAATTAATTAAAATAGGTTAATTTAACAACCATAACACTAAAAAAAGCTTCAAGAACTAACAAAAAGGCTAAGAAACCTTAAACATTAAAATCAAACAATAGATTAATAATCATAATAAGGTATGTCGAAAAAAGTTAATAGACAATAGACAACTAATTAATAGACAAATAATAATAATAAATGTTAATTTGAAATACATTATATTAAAAATAAAAGCTTTAAAAACTAACAAAAAGGCAAAAAAATACTAAACATTAAAATCATACAAATTAATGTTAAAAAAAAAATCTGATATATATAAAAAAAAAAGGTAATATAAAAATTTGCTAAAAAAAAAAATCTATGAAGAAATCCAGTGGAACCTAAACAACAAACTAATAAATAAACAAACAGATAAAATTAACATATATTGGGGGATCGTACTAAAAATAAAAGCTTCAAAAAGTATGAAAAAGGCAAACAAAAAAAAACTCCAACTAAAATGACCAGTCAAAGCTAACACACACATATAGATAAATAAAAATGTACGTTCATGAAACACCTGATCCACCTAACAGTGAATGATAAATATCTGTTTAGTCACATGCAAAGTAAACTACACCAAACCTGTTCTGAATTTTGCAGTTTCATCGCTTTAATATCTGAACTCATGGTGATCTTGAGCTTATTTAAAATGGGTGTTTTTTCTGCTTTTTGTTCAGTGCTTTCTCTAGATTATTTATCTCAGACTATTCAAACATTTCTCCTTCGTGGGATTCGATAATAAACTTGTAACTGACCCGACCAAGAGAAGAAAGCTTATGCTTTAATGTTCATCCAAAAGAAGTACAGAGGTAGAATAAAGATTTTTTTTATATATTTATTTATTTATATATATATATATTTTACAACAAAAACCATGCTGTCCCATTTGTTTCCCTGCAGGTTTTCTGCAATCCAGGAAATATTCAAAGCCTGTGAATTTAAATACTGGCACAGGACTCGACTCCTGCCTCAACGCGAATAAAACATTTACAGACGGGCAATAAAATGCAACGATAAGGGCCTGCATGGCAAAAAAACGAAACAAAATGAAGCAGACAGAAACGCAGTCAGCGTGACGTTTTCTAACCAGATAAGCTGCCAGACGGCTTCACTTTTACATGTGCAGACAGTTAACATTAAATCATCCTGTGTCATAAAAACTGATATGAGTTATCAGCAGGGATGGCAAGCCCTAAAAGCAAATGTGGATACAAATACAGACAACAACTATGTCAGGAATGAATCATACCTGCTGCTATCAAATGTGTCACCTTAAGCTAAAATCAAGTAGGAAAAACAGACCAAAGGCGCCTAATAAATACTTAAAATAATATTTTTCTTTTTGGTTGTAATGTTTTGTAGAGTATATATATGACAAGAACACCATGAACTACAGCGAATAACTAGAATCCACTAGCCTGGATGTATTAAAGGATGAAGTGACTCGGACTGGGGGGGGATTTCTCCCTTTTTGGCAGCTAATGCATCAGGGTGCTGGCAGAGACGCCACAGATTCAGCCAAGCTGGGAAGCCCCAACCGCTCTGACTTTATGAGATGAGATGTTATTCTTGGAGCAACGTTTTTCATTTCTTCACTTTGATAAGCAAAAGAATGTCCCCTGTTTTCTCGTCTAAAGCAAAACAGAAACGAAACCCACATCTCTCAGATTTTCCTGCCTAATTTGATAAAGTTTTCAATTAATTCATATCAAAATACTTTAGTTGCATCAAAAATGTACCCCAAAACATGGCAACATGGGTGGATGGATGGAGAAACGGATGGATGATGGAAGAAGAAAGGAATGGATGATGGGTGGTTGGATGGATGGATGGATGGATGGATGGATGGGTGGGTGGGTGGGTGGATGGGGAAACGGATGGATGGTTGGATGTATGGATGGACGGACGGACGGATGGGTGGATGGAGAAACGGATGGATGGATGGATGGATGGATGATGGATGGAGAAACGGATGGATGGATGGATGGATGGATGGATGGATGGATGATGGATGGGTGGGTGGATGGATGGATGGTTGGTTGGATGGAGAAACGGATGGATGGATGGATGGATGGATGAAGAACGAAGGAAGGAAAATACTAATACTTGAACTAAACCCTTGAATGAAATGAGAGTTTCAGTCCAGATTAGTATGAAGCTCTCTAGTATTTAACTGATGTCGGACAGATTCTTTCAGCTCTGAGTAAAGCCTGACTAGGACGATATTTCCAAGTCAAATATTCACCATGTCTTAAAAAACAAATTTGTATGAACCATGAGGGATTCTCAGAGAACTGTGACGTGTTGAGATTCTTAGTGGGCTGGGTTCGGAGTGATTCTCTCATTTCGGCGCAGCTCTTCTAGTCGGTACACATCCACACACAACCCGTTAAAGATCTCCGGTTTCCCTCAGCGCTGTACGGGCAAAAACCTTAGGAAGCCGTCCTAATGGACTGTGACAGAAAGCAGGAAAAAAAAGGAGCATTCCTGCAGTCTGTGGAAAAACGGCAGCAACCTGCCAACCACTTTGGTAACAGAACCCGACTGCTGCTGCTTTAGGTCACATGCTGAATGTCACCTCGAGGCCTGCTTGTGCTCAAGTTTTTCCACTTTTTCCTTTTCTCTAAGAACAATTCTAAAAACGCGACTGAAATCCCCGTTTACATCTTCATTGGTGGCTCGTTGCAATCCACCGGGAACATATCTGGTGTTTGTCCTTCGACATTTGGGAAGGTGAACGTCTATTCCCTCCGTTCACACAAACGCCTTGTTATCCTGATTGCATACTGGGAGCTGCAGGCTGTCATGACCATCATTAGTCCGCCACCACATTGTTGACAGAACACCGTCTATCAGCCATGAGGGTGACAGACGGTGAGGGCTCTGGTCAGACAAAAAAATGGCCATGCAACCCATTGTGAAGCATGGTGGTGGCAGTATCATGCTGTGGGGGGCGCAATTCTTCATTATGGGAGCAGATGGGAATTTGGAAGTAAAAACATACAGGGTGATGCTGGATGGAAACCTGTTAGAGGTGATACAAGACTAGACACGGGGAGGGGCTGACCATAAACATACAGCCAGAACTACAACGATGGTTTAGATCAACTTATATTCCGGTCCCAGAGTGGCCTAGTCAAAGCCCGGACCAAAATCCACTTAAGAATCAGCAGCAAACTTGAACACTGATGCTCTCCATCCAGTCTGAGTGAGCTTGGGCTATTTTTGGATGGATGGATGGATGGATGGATGGATGGATGGATGAAAGAATGGTTGGATGGATGGATGGGTGGATGGATGGTTGGTTGGATGATTGGATGGATGGTTGGATGATTGGATGATGATTGGATGGATGGATGGATGGATAAATTGGATGGATGAATGGTTGAATGGATGGATAAATTGGATGGATGAATGGTTGAATGGATGGATGGATGAATAGTTGAATGGATGGATGGATGGATGGATGGATGAATAGTTGGAAGGATGGATGGATGGATGGATAAATTGGATGGATAAATAGTTGAATGGATGGATGGTTGGTTGGATGGGTGAATGGATGGATGGATGGATGGATGAATAGTTGGAAGGATGGATGGATGGATGGATAAATTGGATGGATAAATAGTTGAATGGATGGATGGTTGGATGGATGGATGACAGAATGGTTAGATGGATGGATGGATGGATGGATGAATGGTTGGATGGGTGAATGGATGGATGAATGTTTGGATGAATGAATGGTTGGACGGATGAATGTTTGGATGGATGAATGGTTGGATGGATGGATAAATTGGATGGATGGATAAATTGGATGGATGGATAAATTGGATGGATAAATAGTTGAATGGATGGATGTTTGGACGGGTGAATGGATGGATGGAGGGATGGTTGATGGATGGATGAATGGATGGAATAATTGGATGGATAAATTGGATGGATGAATAGTTGAATGGATGGATGAATGGATGGATGGTTGGATGGATGGATGGATAAATTGGATGGATGGATGAATAAATTGGATGGATGGATGAATAGTTGAATGGATGGATAAATTGGATGGATGGGTGAATAGTTGAATGGATGGATGGATGGATGGATGGATGGTTTGATAAATGGATGGATGGTTGGATGGATGAATAGTTGAATGGATGGATGGTTGAATGGATATAATTAATTGGGTAAAATGTGTTAATAGTTAATAGAGTGTAAATATTGTAGTATTTTCTATGTTGATCAAAGGACTAAACCATCATGTTTATCTCATGTGATTCATCTCAGCTACCAGCTGTATTTACAGTATAAACACTTCCACTGATTTCCACCTGCGATTCAACTCATTTCCTCATACTAGAGTCACACCTGTTCCGGGATTACAAAACTGAATTAGTATTCACTCGCCGACAATACCGCCCTTCTGTTCTGCAGGGACTCGTAGGGTGAAATACGCCCTCCTAAAGCAGGGGAGGTGATGGGTGCGGCCTTACCTATGAAGGGGATGGAGTCCAGGGAGTCTTCCAGGTTGCTGGAGCCGGATTTGTGTCTCGCGTCTCCCAGCCTCCTCAGATGCATCTCCCCGGAGCTGTCGTTGGACGCCCAGCACATCGCCGCGTCCGCCGAGCCGGCCTTCACCAGCGGCGGCGCCCTGTGCGTCGCCTCCCTCCGCCTGTCGCCGACGGGCGACGCGTAGGACGGAGGCCGGGCGCGGGCGCCTCCGGAGGCTTTGTCCCTCCTTAGGACCACTACCGTTGCATCGGGTCCTTCGACGCCCTCTGAAAGGCCGCCGTTAGTCCTCTGGAGGGCAAGCGTCTCTTTGACGCTCGGCTTTTGGGCGACGGCCGCGACTGAGGATATCGTGACCACTGCTGCGCTGTTCGGTGGTCTGTGCGTGGGCAGTCTGGAGGAGGGGGCACCGGAGCAGGACGAGGACCTGGCAGCTAATCCCGACTCCAACCTGTTCTCCATCTTCAGACTGTCTGCTCTGCCCCTGAGCTGAAGGTTCAGAGGGGAGGAGTAACTGAGGTGGTTCCCCATGGCGCTGGCTCTTTGGTCTGGGAGAGGCTCTGTGGTTTTAATGGAGGACGAGGCGGGGGAAAGGTCGCAGAGGGAGTTTTTGACGGGCAGACGCGAGGGTCTCATTATGAGGCCGTCTGTTCTCGCCGTTAGTGCAGAATCTGTTGTACCTTTCGTGACATCAGGGGTAGATAGAGGCGACTTGGACAGCCACTGCTCCTGCGCCGGACCCGTGGGACTCCCGTTTAGAGGCGGCTGGGCTCTCTGGCTTGTTCCCCGTCTCTCCTCCGCCGCCGCGCCTCGCTCCCCGAGCTGCCGGCCTATTTGGTCGCATGACCTCGCTCGGGGTTTGACGACCCCGACGGTGCCGGGGAACGGCAGAGCGTCCTGAGAAGCGCTCCGGGGCCAGTTCCGGGGAGTCCTCTCAGGTGGGCCTCCGAGCCTCTCCTGGGAGGCGCTGCGAAGCGGAGCAGTCGCGGCGGGAACCGCCCCGCGGTCGTTGGAAGCGCTCCTCCGTCTGACCTGGGATGCCGGGCCCACCTTCTGGTTGGCGCAGGTCAGCGGCGTGGTCTGGCTGTAGGCGGAGTTGGGGCCGGCTGCCGCTCGCAGGCTATCCAGGCGCTCCTGGATGGTGCGGGAGCCATACGTGTGCAGCCTCTTGGCGTCAATGTAGTCCTTGTAGGTGGTGTAGTTCCTCCAGTCGATGTTCTGGTGAGGCGACAGAGTCGGCGCCGGGGGGGAGGGGGAGCAGTGGTTGGTGGTGGGGGAGGTGGTCGTGGAGAAAGCGTCGGTCGACGAGGCAGCGAGAGGGGCCCGCGCTGAGGCCGAGATGGTCTCTGGGTGGACGGCGGCAGGCCTGGAGGCGTACTGCAGCTGGGCACATCCTGGGATGAGGGGTCTGGGTCTATCTGCCGGAGAACCGTACCGGTTCTCCTCCGTCTTGTCTCGAGCGAGCCGGGACCCCCTGTCCACCGGAGTCCTGATGTTCTCATCACCCATGGACGCTGCCGCCGCCGCCGGAGGCTTGGTCTCCTCCAGGGGCGGAGGATCAGGAGGAGACGGAGGCACAGGGATCTCCACCCGGTAGCTGTTCTCCGTGGGGGCCGATCGCCTTCCCGGTGCCTGCTCCGACGGCTGGGCCACGGCGGTGGCCTTGAGCTCTATCCGAGGGTAGCATATGGGAGGGGGCTCCGGGATGTTCTGGGCATTTCCGCTGTAGGCCTCATTTCCTTTGAGGTATGCATCCTGGGAATACGCCTGCAAGAGATCATACGACATTATCTGCTGAGCATTTAAAAAAAACATTTAGATCCTGAACAGACTTCAGCATATTTACTGGGATTAGATGTGAAAGACCGACACAAAGCCGGATAAAAATCGACAACAACCTGAAATTGAGCATTTCTAGGTTGTCACCTATTTATTAAGGCATCAGAGAACAAACAGCATCACGGAGACCAGGGGAGGAGGTTGTGGAGAACTTTGAAGCAGAGTTACAGTAGGTTAGAACATCCCAGGCTTTGAAAACTCCCATTGCTCTGATTAATCCTTCATCCAAACATGGATGGATAATTGGACCAAATGTACACCTACCAAAGACGGACGTACCACTAAACCTGAAATCAAACCTTTTTGGCCTAAAACTAGCACTGCACATCTCTCTCAACACACCATCCCCATGATGACACAAGATGGTGGCTGCCAGAGGTGGGGAGTAACTAGTTACATTTACTTAAATACATTTATTTTAGTACTTTTGAAGTAGTTTTACTAGATTCTACTTTCTACTTTTACTTGAGTAATATTTTTATGAAGTATCGCTCTTACTTGAGTAACATTTCTGGCTACTTTACCCACAGCGAGTAACTTTAATGAATGAAGCTGAATGCTTGTTTTAGCCAAACTGCATGAGACTCTCACCCACATGTTGTTGAAGTGAGACCTCTTGTTTATACACAAGCTTCATCATTTTAACATTATTTTCCATCTGCTGAGGCTGTTGTGCCTTTTGGAGGTCAAGTGGGGGTTACCTTATCCTATTCTAACATATGTACATTACATACAGTAAGTTTTGGATTCATTAGCATTATTTTGAGGGGGAAAAAAACAGATTTTTAAAAAAATGTTTGTCAAATTTGTAATTTTACAATTATGTCACGAATTTCTATTTATTTGAATCTTTTGAATTTGCACATAACTTCAATTTTTTGTCCAATTACATAATTCGTAAACATTAAATATTATGTTATGATACCAAGACAAGTGCTAAATTACTCAATACTTGATTAGCCTTTTTTTTTTACCAAATACTTTTTTACTCTTGAGTAAATTTTTGGATGGCCACTTTATACTTTTAGTTGAGTAAAAATATGTTGAAGTAGTGGTACTTTTACCTGAGTACAACCTTTGGCTACTCTTCCCACCTCTGCTGGCAGCATCATGCTGTGTGGATGCTTTTCTCCAATAGGGACAAGGAGGCTGACTAAAGTTAAAGGGGAGGTGAACCTGTATGAGGCTGCAAAACACCACAGAAAGCCACAGCTACGACGTCCTGCAACTTTTGGATGCTTCCCTGCTCCAACAAAGCTGAATCAAACGAAAGGTTAATGACCGGGTGCCTTTGGAAAGCTTTCCGACTGGCCAGGGAGGTAATTCAGCCAAATGAGTCGGGTGTTTCAGAGCAGAGGCGCATCCAAAATTTGCAAGGTGGTAGCTCTGGAGAACCGGAGCTGCAGACCCCCTGGTTTAAAGCATACTCGGGTGCTGGAATGGCCTAGTTAAAGTCCAACGCAATTGAGACTCAGCGGCGAGACTCGGAAGGTTGCTGTTCGGACAACACCCCCGAGTGCAAATAAGTCAGTCCCCAGACGTGGAAAGCTGCTAGACACACACCATAAAAGACTCGCAGCTGGAAAGTGGTTGTAGAAAGTATAAATGCACTCCACACCTTTCAGATTTTCCATTTTAGCACCATGTGAAAACATCCCCTTTCCTGCACCACTCTTGTGTTGGTCTCAGTAAAAAAAATCTCAGTAAAATCTACAACAAACAGTGGTTGTGATGAGGGAAAATGTTCAAAAGGTAAATATTAACACAGGATTACTGCATCTATGAGGTTCAAACACACTTTCCTGAGACGATCCTGGGAAAAAAAAAAACAAATACCAAAATAAGTAAACCTGAAAACTGTCATCTTACTGCTTTAAATTCATCAAACGCCCTCACAGCCACAGCTGGCCTCTAAAAATGCCTCCTCTGCAGCTCTACCGACGGCAGTCTCTGTGAGAGCTGATGAGATTATCACGGGGAGGGAGGGACAATCAATGCCTGAATGACAGCTGGATGAAGGCTGTCGGTAAATGAATCAAGAGCAGGGAAAGCTGCTGAGTTTGGCAGCGGTTTACCCACCTTCGGTGCCGGAGAGCTCGGCCTGAGGCACAACAAGCGGACCAACCTGCATCTCCTTTTTTTGTTTTTAGCGACTAACGCTACTTCTGTCAGCATGGCTGTTCTCCTGATTTTACCTGAACAAAAACAACTAAACTGAGTTGATTGAATATAAATAAAATCTCAGAGGTTTGAGTGAACCCCCGACCCCCCTCAACAAAAAAAAAAAACCCATATAGGCTTCATATCCAGCGAAGACATGTTTCCTCATCCTTCCAGCGCAGACGCTGATGAGAAAATGAAAGGGAGAGAGAGAGAGAGAGTAACAGTGCTGGACTTTAATCAACAGCGCTCTACCTGCGGTGTCAGGTTACAGCCGCTGACTGCTCCCTCTGGATCCTAACTCCTCCAGTTAAATAGAAACCAATTTCCTGATTGTGGAAAGTACAGAAGGGGAATGTTTGTGGTCTGCTGAAGGATAATCTTAATGCCCCGGAAAGTAAAAGACACGAAAAGCAACACGGTTTCATTCAAAACACAGATACGGGTGGAAAACATTGGGGGAAGAGGGGGATTTCTACAGTGTGTAAAGGTTTGCCAGCCTCTGCAACCATCAGAGGGAGGGAGGTGAATCAGCAGGAGCAGTATTAGTTGGAAAAGGTTTCCCTTCTTACCAGAGCTGTGATATCCCTGGAAAACTGCAGTCCACAGGTTAGATTAGCGGGAAAAGAGAGAAAGAAAAGGGGTTAGAAGAGGGAAACGGGTGAGTATGAAGAGACGAGAAACACAATGTTACACATAGAGTGGAGGAGAATTAGAAGCACAGATTGTGGTTTTATGGCAGATTTCCGATTTTTTTTACGATTATTCATTCATTCCTACAAATGTTCAATTTAAAGGAGTTCCAGAATTCATTACTGTGTTGTGGTTAAATAAAGGCAGCTTGGGGTGTCAAATGTACCACACCCAGAATAGTCCTTTTCTATGCAAATTGGTAATTTTGTAATGGCCCCGGAGGAAAGGTTCAGTCTGAGCAACTTCGACGTCGGCAATACAAAAAGTTGAACAAAGCTAGCCCGAGCTACCGCTAACGTTGTTCCTGGACGAGAGGAAAACGGCTGTGGACGGAGTTACTAGCTCAAGGCAGCGTCATGCGAGCCATCGAGGTAAACCGGCCAATCAGTTCATTTAGTATTCATGTCCTGGTCCGAGTGGGCGGGGATAAACCACCCTTTCATTGTAGGGCTTTATTATGGGGTGTATTTGGACGTTTATCTGGGCTCCATGACCATTTTCAGCCCCAACTATGTTTCATATGCAATATAGAAGCCCAAAGAGCAATTTCCAATCGACCCGTCGCTCGGTCCTGCTCAGCCCCGTCCCCCCGAACCCAAACGAACCAATAGCATTCAACCAGATTCCCAGAATCAAGAAATAAGCTGGTAGATAATTTCCTTGCGAAAATCTCAGACATCATGGATTCCATTGCTCCAACTAAAGTGAAAGTAGTCTCAGGTAGAAAGAAGTCTCCGTGGGCAAGTAATCCAATGGTACGTAGTGAAAAAAAAGAGTGTCGACGAGCCGAGAGAAAAGGGCGGAAAACTCGACTCCAGGTTCACTGTGAGATCTACAAAGAGAGACTAATTAGATATCAGCTAACTATAAAAGAAGCTAGGGAATCGTTCTTTTCTGAAATCATCAACAGAAACATTAATAATGCACAGACTCTATTTGCAACAGTGGAAAGACTAACTAATCCTTTAGTGACAGTAGCCCCTGAACTAAACTCTACCAGGGCCTGCAATGAATTTGCCAGCTTTTTCACTGAAAAGATTCTAACAATTAGACGGTCAATCTGTACCTCAATATCGAACCCACAACCAGTGCCATCCCCAATCAACAACAATGTAGAGAAAATGTCTGAATTCCACGAATTCAACCAGAACAGCCTTGAAAAAAATCATTATCCAATTAAGCTCCTCCTCCTGCTGTCTTGATATCCTACCCACAGCTTTTCTAAAGAAGGTTCTTCCTGTTATTGGGTCTGATCTTGTTCAAATAATGAACTCATCCCTGCTATCAGGTGTCTTCCCTCAGGCTTTAAAAACAGCAGTTATTAAACCACTGCTAAAGAAGAAAAATCTGGAAAACACGTTAATGCAGAACTACAGGCCAATCTCTAATCTTCCATTCGTCAATAAGATTATTGAAAAAGCTGTGTTTTACCAGTTAAATGACAAACCGTTTTGATGTTTTTCAGTCAGGTTTCCGTGCTCATCACAGCACCGAGACTGTCCTCGTCAAAGTATTCAATGACATCCGCATAAATACAGACTGTGGAAGAACCACAGTGCTGGTTCTGTTGGACCTCAGTGCAGCATTTGACACTGTTGATCATAATATATTACTGGAACGACTGGAGAGCTGGGTCGGACTCTCTGGTACACTACTTGGCTGGTTTGAATCTTACCTAAAGAACAGGGACTTCTATGTTTCAATAGGAAACTATTCATCAGAACGAACAGAAATCACATGTGGGGTGCCCCAGGGCTCCATCCTGGGGCCCCTCTTATTTAATATCTACATGCTCCCACTGGGCAAGATTATAGCAACCACTAACATTAGCTACCATAAATACGCGGATGACACTCAGGTCTACATTACGTTACCAGGTGACTCTGAACCCATTCAAACCCTAAATAAATGCATTGACCAAATAAATGGATGGATGTGCCATAACTTTCTCCAGCTGAATAGAAACAAAACTGAAGTAATTATTTTTGGACCCAAAGAGGAACGATCAAGAGTCAGCACACAGCTTCAGTTAATACAGGTAGAAACTACTGATCAGGCTCGAAACCTAGGTGTAGTAATGGACTCAGACCTGAACCTCCAGGGTCACATTAAGGCAATAACAAGGTCAGCCTTCTATCACCTGAAGAACATTTCTAGGAATAAACGACTGATGTTGCAACAGGACCTAGAAAAACTCATCCATGCGTTTATCTTTAGTCTGATTAATTACTGCAACAGCATCTTCACAGGTCTGCCTAAAAAGTAAATCAGACAGCTGCAGCTGATCCAGAATGCTGCTGCTCGCGTCCTCACTAGAACCAGGAAAGTAGAACACATCACCCCACTTCTAAAGTCCTTACACTGGCTCCCTGTAGCTCAGAGAATAGACTTTAAAATACTTTTACTAGTTTATAAATCATTGAATGACTTAGCACCAAAATATGTTGAAGACCTGTTGTCACGGTACCAACCACCAAGACCACTCAGGTCCTCCAACTCTAGCCTACTAATCAGCCCTAGACTCAGAACTAAACATGGAGAAGCAGCTTTCAGTTTCTATGCTCCCCTTATCTGGAACAGACTTCCTGACGAGTGTAGAGCTGCTGAAACTATGAACTGCTTTAAATCGAGACTAAAAACCCATCTGTTTAGAATTGCCTTCGATTAAATGATTGATGTCATATGTATGAAATGTGTTCATGCTCTCTTGCTTTATTCATCTTTCTCTTACTTTATTGTGTATGTGTGTGTAATGTGTGTTTCTTTTACTTTTAATTTCCATTGTTTTTTTGTTTTTTAAATCACCAAATCATGTAAAGCACCTTGAATTACCCTGCTGTTGAAAGTGTGCTATACAAATAAAATGGCCTTGACTTGTGTGATCTCACCAATCAGGACTGATAAGTTAGTATCAATCACATAAAGCCTAGCAATGATTAGCTTTCTTAAGCTAGCCTCCTAGCATGCTATTGTTATGTTAACTGGTGGTAAATGAGTTTAACGCATTACACTGCTGCACATGAACAATGCTATTCTTCAATTAGGTTTCTCACGTCAGAGAAGATCGACACCAGATGAGGCTTCTCCCGTTTTTGTTCTGACGATCCGTGCCTCTACTTTCAGTTTACTTTCGTGCGATTCCAGTTTGGCGATTTTGAACAGCCCTCCGAGACACAATGCGGACCTTTCTGAAGGCTCCTTGGAGATATTAACTGTCGTTGCCTCCAATAGTTGTCGAGAGCCTCTTGAGGAATCGTTTTTGCACCGACCGCTCTCATTGTAAACATGCAGTTAGCTGCTACGGCTTGTCCGAGTTACAAACAGTAACTAAGGAGGCTTATTGAGGACTGAGCCACAATTATCAAAAAAATGTCCTAGAACCTCTTTATTTAATCCAAACTTAAACCAAAGTTAATTTTCCATCAGTTTTTAGAATATTCTGGATAATTTAGAAAAAAATATCCACCTAGTTGGGTTTTATAATCTGTTAAATGGATGCTAGATTCTGCTGCTGCTGGATGATCTTTTTGGTATCTACAATACCAAGATTCTTCACATCCATTTGTGAACATCCTTTTTGTTTGTTTTTGTTTTTTGTTTCGCTGTAAAGAACAGAAAAACAGCTCCTCTTCCCTCCAAATTAGGACAGTAAAATAAAAAACACAATACCTCTGTGTTTCGATGAGGCACATAAAACATAATGTGATTCGATATTGGAAACTGTATGAAAATCGAAAAAAAGTTTTCCCAGATTTTGAAGACAATCAAATCAAATCCTGTATTATTCCAGCATGCGTAGAACGTTTTGCATCTTTCTGTGAACGCCAACTGCTTAGGTCAAACCCAAACCCTGACAACGGGATGAAAATTTCCAGCAGAACCGGGTTCAACGCAAGCCAGCGACTAGGGGGGCGCGCTCTGGTTCAGGAGTACTTTCTATGTCAAATTTTCCTGAAGCTTTATGCATACACAGCTTCACATTTGTAAATATGAAGCTAATAAATATGCTTTTAGCCACAGGAGACATTGAGTGAGCTGGTGTTGAATCACCTGTTTAATAAAAAAAGCAAGGTTCCTCCTATTTTTTTTTTTACTTTTTAACCTTCATACAAAGAAAGTTCAACTCCAGTTTTTGTTCGATACACCATGATGTGAGAGTTGGATAAAAACTATAAATCAGAGAAGTCGGTGTGTGCGTGTGTTTTTTTGTTGTTGTTACACATTACTGCATCTGTTCTTATGCACGGGTCCTTTAAGACATTGTAGCGCATTTCATCGCATATAAAGATAGCACATTACACAGAGTAATAGAGGGGAGATTTGAATATCGAATCAGGTAAAAATAAACGAATCTCTCGACTTTGTGGGTGCTTCCCGTTTCCAGCAGCGTTTCATTATTTGTAGCCGATCTGAATGTGAAGAATCCAGCAGCACCATTTGATCCCACTCAGCTGTCTGCTTCCCAAAAAGAGGCGAGAAACACGCAGCGACCGGTCTGCCGGCTGGCAGCGCTGGATTACGATGTGGGTTCGATGGGTTGAATGATATGAGGCATTACGTCTGGATCGGCTCCGGTTTTCCCTCCACCGACTGCGTGTTATGACTGCTTCCACATCTTTAATCTTATCCACAATGCCAGCTGGTCGTGATTCATGCAAACCCACATCCTATAACAGGCTCGCCGATGGACAGATCGCGGACCTTTCGTTGTTAGGAAGTCAGATGATCGCTGACCCACTGGAGAAAGCTTTCTCAACAGGTTCACGCTTTAATGAGTGCAAGCCAACCAAAAGAATCACATAAGAAACGACTTCAAGATCATTCGGAATGAAGTTTAAGACCTTAGCCAGCGACTCCGGAGCCACTTAAGGCCCTCTACAGTGGCTCTTTGTAACCAATGTTTATAAAAATGAACCAAAAATCATAGCTTTTGTAATTTTTTGTTTGTTTTTTAGCTTTTTTTAACTACTTTACGGTGCAAATTATGTGCTTTTGTTCCCTTCACTTCCCATCGACATGAAATATTTGAATTCCCTTTTTCTAAAAGTTTCACGCTTCTATGGTTTCATAAAAAAACCTAAATAAAACAACTTTTTTTTATCTATATGCATTTTATTTTGCAGGACTGAGGACAGGAATGGCTGTTTGAAGTTACAGAGTTGCTCACATCTAATCTGGAGAAACTACATAAATAAACTAACTTTGTGCTTTTATTTATTTACAGCTATATAAAAAAAACATAATTTGTGTTTTTTCTGTCAAGCAGAACTAAATTAGATAAAGATGATTTTTTTTAAATATAGCACATGACAGATGTAAATTTAGGTGTTAATTTTGAAAAATTAGGCATAGCTGGGCAAATCTCTTGAGTGTTTTCAAAAATATCCTTTGTAAGAAGAGAATATTAATCAATAGGCGTTACATCAATACATACGCCACTTCGTTTTTTCAGGGTAATTTGTGACAACCATATACAAGTCGAATTCACATTATTGACTGTTGCATCACCTAAAAGACTGTCCCATTAACTCTATGACCTCCATAAACCCTCAACTCCGGATGAATCCCTGAAAGTTCTGGAAAAATCTTCACTCTTTCATTTTTCTGCTGCCTCAGCATTCTTACTACAGCGGCTCCAGCTTTGGCGTCACATTTGGACTAGGATGTTTTCTCATAATCTGAACCTACCTATAAATATGGGAGGTTTCTGCACATCCACTATCAGTTTCCGATTTTGCTTCCTCCCTATAAGAAGGCTGAAACTGATGGTGGATGTGCAGAGACACTATCAGATAGTTTCATTAGATTTCCAGCAGCTTGAGGGGACACTGAAGGGAGTTTGTTTTGTTTTTCATATTGAGCTCTGCATGCATATTTTGCTTTTCGTGTGTGATGATGCATTTTGAACTGAGCCACATCCTGAAAAACTCCTCCTAGCCACTGCTATGTACTAACAATTTGTAGATGTGTGCGCTTATTAACTATATTCCACAGGGAGCAGAAAATCCTGTTTTTGTTTTGCTGTTTATTTGCATGTAAAATATAGATTTTGTTTCCCATCTGCTTGCTGAAATCATTTTTAGTGCAGCCAAAGCTGTGCATAGCAGCTCAAAATAAATTACTTTGAGCGGTACCGGACTGATGATGAGGTTTTAGCCTTGACATGAGGCAGGACTTTTTAAGACATAGAATTTAATTGAGTAAAATCTGGAACATTTTTATTATTATTTTTTTTTTTTTAGGATTCCAAGTAAACCCCAGCTAGATCATGGCAGCTTCAACAGGCTCCTCCTTAAACAAACTCTGATTCTTATTTTTTATTTTTATAAAAAAAAACATTGTCAACATCTGATCTAAATAAGGTGAATGTGTAGTTATAACCCTACTAATACCAGATGGATACATACCAGCTGCAAAATGTCCTCATCTTTTGGCATCACACAGAGCTCCAACGAGGCATCGCTGATGGATGAGAGAGAAAAAAACGGTTTGAGGTTCATTAGAAATAAAATATCAATTTGAAAGCTGAAGATTTTAGCTGATTTTATTACGAATGAAAAACTTAAAAATGTGTCGGCACAGGACAAGCAGATAATTTTACAGCTTTACTGGCTGTTTGCTATATTGCTACATATATACTTTTTTTCATTTGATCCTTTTCTGTTCTTATTCCTACAAAGATAGTTCAGCTCAAATACATAAAACCAAAGAACATTTTTCTTTATATTAAAGAGGAAACATGAAGTATTAAGCTGGGCTTTAATGCTAAACACGATGGCCAACAAACTGGCACTCTACCCACGGATTTAAAAGCAATCTGTAACGCGCAGAGCCTGATTGTAATTCTCTACAGCATTTAGGCAGAAGTTGTAATCTCTGCTCCAATTCTGACAAGCATGATCTTTCATAAGGTTTTTTTGTGACAAACTTGTTCATCATATGTGCAGCGGCTTTGTAAACGTGAAAGCGGTGAATGAAGTGGCTGAAAGTCTCTCTTTTCCATACACAAACACTTGAGTTTAACTAAACTATAGGAATCTAGTTGAAAAAAAAAAAAACTATTTCCGGGTCAATGTCACTCAAACGCTATAAGTCCATCTACATGTACTAAATAGTCACTTCAAGCTAATGTTAACAGTGTCGAGGAAGTAAAAAAAAAAAGGATTTAAAATCTGTTTTTTATTTGGCTCAGGCATTAAAGCAAATTATTGCGGGTAATGATGCAGAAGTAACGTTTGGTGGGAGTGATTAATGATTTATTGAGTAAAGGGATTATTTGTTTCGGACTAAGAGGACAGACAAAAGGTAAAAGTAAAACGGTGAAACAAAAAAAAAATAATGTCACAAGGGAAACGTTATGATCGAAACAACACCTACGGTTTATTGTTGCTTCCCTTAAAGCATCCAGCATTCCAAAGATTATTAATCATTAATAATTAATTATTAATCCCGGGGCAAACAGTGGTTTTATGTGGATGAGGAGAAACCTTTCCTCCTTATCCGTTTGTTTTCTTGCATAGAGGATCTTTTGGGAAAGTAGGAGTGCTCACTCCAAAACTTTCTGTCTTTACCAAAAAGTGGCCACTCATCTGCCCAACACGTTCTTGTTGTAAAGGAATTTTTTTTTTGTTTTCCACGAAAACAATATATTTTTTGCTAACGGCATTAAAAAAAACGGATGACAGCCTATTGTCCAAATATGGCCGTGCCTCCTCCTTTTAGAGGGACGTCGCTCCAGTGTTTTGTTTGTTGTAAGAGAAGTGTTTTAAAATGGTCTGCTTTGAAAAACATTTGTTTGTTTCATACTTTTAAGATTTTAGTAGCTTTTTTTTTTTTGGCTGTAAAATATGATGAAATTTGCCCTTAAATTGTCTTTTATTTTTACCCCAATATTAAAATCAAGATGCCGCCTGGTTGCTGTCCTACCTGTTCTGGATCAAAGCTATGACTTGGGAGTAAGTCTTCCCGATGATGCTTTCTCCATTCACTTTCACAAGCCGATCCCCTGCAACAAATCACGGAAATTATTTAGAGAGGCTGCTTCTTAGGGAATCAGAAAAAAGCAACAACAACACACTTCACATAATTACCGAGCCGAGAGGCCGTTCGAGTGACTCCGTCCATCACAAACATACGTTACCTCTGCTCGGATCAAACGGGAACAATATTAATCCTGCATGTGTTTATTTGACCGTACGGTTCGGGGGCTTGCTGAAGATCTTCAACAGGAAAGAGAGGCGAGGTGAGTTTAGGGGATGAACCGGATAAATGTTGGAAAACGAGGCCCTCCCCTCTCCCAGGAGGGCAGACAGATAAGAGCGGACAGCTCTGAGGGGTTGTCCAGACCACTTACTGTAACATTTCCTGTAATAAAGACTGCTGACCTGGCAGCTCGCAGCTCCTAACGTCACCTTCGATTCACGGAAACTTTTAAGGTGCCGATTCACTGTCTCACCACCACAGAGTATTTTTAGCCTCGCTGCTTATAATTAGAACTGATTCATGTAAAAATAGGATAAGAAAGCAGGAATGTAGGAGAACAGAACCTTAGGACAGAACGAACGTTGCTGAACCTCCCACTGAGGAGCCATTTGTTTTTTACCTCCCGTTTGTTTTCCTTGGCCGTTTGCACCGAAGTGGATTTACCTAAAGCACAGATATGAAGAGGATGCACCAAACGACCCCCTTTGCAGACGCCTGCGTACCTGTGCAGAGTCCAGCTCCGTGGGCGGGGCCTCCCTCCTTCACCTGCTTGACGAAAATGGTGTCCATTGGCTCCAGGCGGCTCCTCTGCCTCCCTGGCGATGAGAGAGAAAAGGTGTAAAGAGTGAGGAGGTGGGACTGCAGCCGAAGAGAAGCAGTTTTTCTGACTTTCTGTTTATGACGCATGGAAATGCAAAGTAGAAAACTATCTCAATCAGAAAAGATAAGGCTGGGCAATAGGTCTTAAAAATAAAACCTACGATTTGTGCGATGCCAAATCCAATTTTTAATGGATTTTATTTTTTTCTCCCTTTCTATTTCTGAAAAAAAAAGTAAAATGACAGGATATATTTTTATAGCTTGCTTGTATTTTAATCATCCTTTCTGGGAGTTCACCTGAATTCAAAGTCCAAATAAATGCACACTGTAAAACATGAAGGTAGACCTTCACATCACTTTGAACTACTGAAACCCTTGGAGTGCATTGGTGAAATGTTTTTCCGATTTTCTCGATTTATCCCAAAATGAAATCTTCATAAACAGAAAATTCGATTAATCGACAGAATTGATTCATCGCCCAGCCCTAAGAAAAGATACATTTTAATCATTTAGTAAAAAGTTATGATTTGCCATTCGCAGGCGGTGAGAGAGATGTTAGGCGAATATTAGGCAGATTTGTTTCAGAAACTGCGTTAAGCTAATGATTTAAAGCCCTAAATGAATGAAGAACTTGTTTGAGTAGTTGGACACGAAGCCCTGAGATAACAGATCTCCAACATCCAAAGCACTCGCACTGATGGTTATCATTTTCAACGTTTAAAGTGAGGAGGATTATTCATAACAGCTGCCATCCTTAATGGGAGCTTTACCCTAAGGTCAGGCCGTGAAAATGTTAATAGAAAGCGCTAGACAAACACCAGCAGCTCCATCTCAGCTTCTACAGGCCAGAGGTAGCTTCTTAAATACTTCGTTAACGATGTCCTTCAGAGAGTGGAGATGAGCAGCGTGAGGCGTGAAACAAAGGAAACGCAGCAATATCAGCACAAACGCCAGGGACCAACTTTAGACCACGGCGATGGAAGAGTCGACATATTTCTCAGGACTAAATTCCTTACTGCTGGAAACTGAAAGTTCTCGCTCCATGTTTGATTCAGTTTTTGAAGTATTAAAGCAAAAGAAATGTCAATGAATATGATCCAGATATTTAAGTCCAGGTCAGATTTTTTACCTACATATAAGCAACAAGGATGGATGGATGGATGGATGGATGGATGGATGGATGGATGGATGGATGGATGGATGGATGGATGGATGGATGGATGGATGGATGGATGGATGGATGGATGGATGGATGGATGGATGGATGGATGGATGGATGGATGGATGGATGGATGGATGGATGGATAGATGGATAGATAGAGAGATAAGAATATGGATGGATGAATGTAAATACAAATATATTATCAAAAAACAAATACGTTTAAATAATAGTCCCATAATTTGCCAAAACACAAAAACACGTTAACCTCAAACTTTAGATGCTTTTCTTCGCTGCCTTTATGCAAGGTGTTTTTTTGTCCAGCTGCACAGCACTGCCTCCCTCTTGTGGGCCAGCATCGTACTGCAGCGGACTGGCATTTATGAAATCAGATCACTTAAGGTAAAAATAGTCAGATTTATTTCATCCTGAAAAATTTTATTTGACTAAAACACAAAGCAATGAAGCAAGAAAAAATAATAATAAGAAGCTGATTCATTTTAAACTAAACTCCCTTCAGTGTGACTCAGAGCAGCTAGAGGGCTGTGTATTACGCAGGAATCTGATCTTTCTGGACTTTCTGATTCCAACCTGCATGATAGAAACCTGCAACAGCTCCCAGAGCAACATGACGCATGTCGCCTACAACCTCCCCTCCCCTCCCGGCTCTTGCCAAACTCACCGAGCTCCAAACTCTTCAGTGCAAATTGGATTCAGCAAGTTTCCATGTCTGCAGCTGGAAGAGCAGGATTACATGTAGAAATCGCAAGCTTTTGGGCAGTTTTAATGCTCCAAAGTATCTTAGTAAAAGCATTAACTGAAGCGAGCATTAATTAAAATCATCAGCGTGCCACAGAGGGACTTTCAGCTGCTCCAAAACACTGAATTAAAGTTTAATTACTAAGCTTCATTGAAGAACAAAACAAAAGTTTAAAACTTAGTAGGAAGTAGTACTGGTCTAACTTGAATCTGAAATTAATCAGCACAAAATACAGATTTACAGTCAAGTTAATGTTTTATGAGGCTAAACCAGTGTTTCTCAAACTTTTTTATCATTCCCCACTTTGGACAAAGGAGCATACACAAGCCCCCCATGCTTTTATCGCCCCAACTGAATGGTGACCACGCCTGATTTTTAAAGTGTTTGATTTATTTTGTTCTGCTGCAATATATTCCAACGTCAAACTCCCAGCCCGATGTTCCAGGTCCCGGTTCTGTTAACAATGATGATTACAATTGCTCATTTATTTGAGTGTGTTTAATTTTGTGAGAGGGGGGAGCTGGTTGATTTAATTTACAGTGCAGTGAAACATTCACAACGACAGAATCTAGGGGGGGGAAAACTATTTAAATCCCATTGATGTCACGCCCCACCTGCAATACCTCTGCGCCCCATAGTTTGAGAAACACTGGGCTAAACTGACATGTGGAGGAATTAAGAACATTTCCAATGGGAGGGAGTTTGGGAGAAAAAAGGGTTTTCTGATCCCAGCATGCACTAGTAAACCCAAAATTATAGGTAACATTTCACAAAAAGTCTCTTTTTCTTGCTCATAAACTTGTATAGGTATAAAATTGTCCATTTTATTTCATTTTCTTTAACACACCACTTTCCTCAACGGAAGGAACTTCGCTGTGCAGAGATGTTTGTACAAAAAATGAAATATAAACGTTTCAATGTAAAAGAGATACTGATCTAATGGGAACACAACCCATGATCTCTTTTCATTTAGACATTTAAATCCATCTCAACGTTGTCCACAAGAGGGCACTAAACACTACACTGCTCCTCTAATGGATGTTACCTCCAACCAAATCTGCTCTTGACGCCTTTAATTAGAAAACAATCCTTCAATTCAAAAGTGCTGTTTGGATGGATGGACAAACAGATGGATGGATGGATGGACAAAGAGATGGATGGATGGATGGATGGATGGATGGACAAACAGATGGATGGATGGACAAACAGATGGATGGATGGATGGATGGATGGACAGACGGATGGATGGACAAACAGACGGATGGATGGATGGATGGATGGACAGATAGATGGATGGATGGATCGACAAACAGATGGATGGATGGATAGATGGATGGATGGATGGATAGATGGATAGATGGATAGATAGATGGATGGATTTCTTCCACATTTTGCAGACTGAACTGCTTTAAACAGGTAAATTCCTGTTTTGTTACCTGTACCTTATTTTGCCGGTTTCTTTCATCCGTTCGTCGATCCGATCAGAGGAAAGCTGCTCATTAGCTGCAGCCTGATGCTTTACAAGCATTTCAGCCGGTTAAACCCATCTTTTGTTTCCAGGTAACGTTTCCCAGTTAGCATTGATTGGGCAGCACGCAGCTGTCTGGCCTCAACAAGCTCTGGTTTGGCTGCCGTCCCGCTGCACAGCTGGGCCCGGTTGTGTGAGCCAGATACCCGCTCCCCAGTTGTTTTGGGTTAGATAATGTTATTCTAAAGAGAGGTGCCAAATCACTGCATTAACCCTCCTCAACATTAACATTTTTGTCACTCTAGCGTTTACAAGCCACCACGGCCACATACACATGTACGAACACAGACGACCCTCTGCACATGTGCACAGGCCTACAAACCCAGAGGAGAAGGTTCGTGTTTATGTTTAGATGATAATCTACAGCAGGTCGGATCCACAGGAGACATCTGATGATGGGAAGCGCAAAAATCCTGACAAGGGAAGAATCCCCTTGGTGTGGGAAGGTCAAAGCACACGTACACTTTGCATAAATTCATAACTCAAATTTCCCTCAAAGACCACCTTTTTTTTTTACCATCGAAGACACACATTCTTAGAAAACAGAGTCACTCGACAGTCAGACCATAATGGAAACATGCTAGTGCAGATCTCAGATAAACCAAAGCTTTTTGGTTTCAGATCAAAACACACATCCGGTCAAGCCCAAACGCTTCTGTCACCAAAAGCAGAAAACGTCATTTTAAACCATTTTTAGAAATGACATCCAGATCTCCGGGACGATTCTGACACAATTTTACCCAACGACAAAATTTAAATCATTTTACATCCAGCAAGTGATTCGTTAACTTTTCCAAAACTTACCAAGTACTTTTCTAGAACCTTCATGGAATTCTCCTGACAAGGAACTGGTACGTTCCAGAAGGTACCTGGTGAATTCAGGGAAAAGTTCAGGGAAATAACCTGTGAGTTCCATGAAAGTTTTAGACAAGTAAGATTCAGAAAGCACCTGTTAAGTTCTACCTGGTAAGTACAGGAAAGTAACCTCTAACTTCTGTCAAAGTTCTAGGTAAGTTCAGGGAAAGTAGCTAGTAAGTCCCATCAAAGTACTTCATTTTAAGTCACCTCATAATACCGCCATGTTCCTTAAAGCAGTGGTCCCCAACCCCCGGGCCGCGGACCGGTACTGGGCCGTGGGTCATGTGGTACCGGGCCGTGAGCCACACAGAAAGAATAAATAACTTCCAGTATTTCCGTTTTATTTATTATGGGTGACCTCTGTTTTATTTTGGAAAATGACCGGATATCCCCGTTACATAGCTCGGTCTTGACGCGTCAAGAGGCTTGTATTGGTCACGTGATAGTTACCGCTAATATTAATTCCACAAGCTAGCAAGATGGAAAGAAAACACATGTCTCTCGGTCGTTTTTTTGGGAAAGGGGAAAAGGCCCAAAGCTCTCACTGATTCAGCGTTGTGGTGAGTTAGATTTTTCATGCACTTTTTATTAGTTTTTGTGGTAAATCTTGAATTATTAAAGGTATGTTTACATGTTACCATTGCGACCAGAGAGCTTAGGGGGCTGAGTGTATGTTACTCTTGTTATGTTGTCTGCTCGATGTTAATAAAGCTGCGAATACACATTGGATTTACGTCTATTGTTATAATTTTAAAAATACCCCGTTTTAATACCGTCCGTTATCATTTATACGCCACACCTTAAAGGGCAGTCCGTGAAAATATTGAAAGTATGGACGGACAAACGGATGGATGGATGGACAAACGAATGGATGGATGGATGGATGGATGATGGACAGAAGTATGGACGGACAAACGGATGGATGGATGGATGGACAAGCGAATGCATGGATGGATGATGGACAGAAGTATGGACGGACAAACGGATGGATGGATGGATGGACAAACGGATGGATGGATGGACAAACGGATGGATGGATGGACAAATGGATGGATGGACAAACGGATGGATGGATGGATGGACAAACGGATGGATGGATAAATAGATGGACAAATGGATGGATGTATGGACAAATGGATGGATGGATGGACAAACGGATGGATGGATGGATGGATGGACAAATGGATGGATGGATGGACAAACGGATGGATGGATGGATGGACAAACGGATGGATGGATGGATGGACAAACGGATGGATGGATGGATGGATGGATGGACAAACGGATGGATGGATAAATGGATGGACAAACGGATGGATGGATAAACGGATGGATGGATAGATAGATGGATGGATGGATTTCTTCCACATTTTGCAGACTGAACTGCTTTAAACAGGTAAATTCCTGTTTTGTTACCTGTACCTTATTTTGCCGGTTTCTTTCATCCGTTCGTCGATCCGATCAGATGAAAGCTGCTCATTAGCTGCAGCCTGATGCTTTACAAGCATTTCAGCCGGTTAAACCCATCTTTTGTTTCCAGGTAACGTTTCCCAGTTAGCATTGATTGCACTGATGCACCCGACGACGGCGTTGTCTAGCTTTATTTAGCAAATAAACCCAAGCCACTCTCTCGATATGATCCGCCATAGTTTAAAACATCCGGCAACAGAGGAAGCCCCGCCCACGAACTATTTTTTTTTTTGCTCAGCAAGTGCCGGTCTTTGCAAGCTTTGCACGCTTCAGGCTTAAAAATATGTACGCTTCAAACTAGTCGCTTTGTGAGCGTTTTTTGATGCAGACAAAGCGTGCGGTGTGAACGCGGCATCAGCTAAGTTAAGGAAAGAAGCTAGTAAGTTCAATCAAAAATGATTAAGTCACCTAATAATACCGCCCTGTTCCTTAAAGTACCCATTCGGATTTTGGCAAAGCTTCAAGGAAAATACCTGCTAAAAAGAGAAGTTACAAACCTTTAGGTTTCAGAAAATTACCAGTAGGTTCAATGAATGTTCAATGTTATAAAGCACCCACTCATACAGCCCCACTGCTGAAAGCAGCAAGTAAATTTAGGCAAAGTTGCAGGAAAGTATCTAGAAAGCTTTAAAAAAAAAAAAAAAAAGAACCAGACAGGTTCAGGAAATAAACCTCTATGTGTTGGGACTCATTTTCCACAAATGAACTGAACAGATTGCATTTCCCAGCATTCCTAGCTGTGCTCCCAACGCATTCCCATGGGTCCGTGGCCGTGATGACATCACGGAAGGTTATACGACTTTTCCTCATAAAGGAATGCTGCCCCAAACTGTTAATTAACAAACTAAAACTGAAACCTCATAAATAATCATTATTGATATAAAAATATTGATGATTATTGACGGCCATGTAAACCAGACATTGCTGCACTCCTTGTGTCACAACAAAAGTAACAAATTATCTCTTTTTTTACAGAGCTAACTTGGTTTTACACATCAGAAAGTTCATAGAAAGGCAAAAAGCTGTAAGCAGCTGTCTCCATATGAAATGTCAGTATGAGTTTATTTCTACCAAGGAATCAAACCGGTGAGGAAATTTCCACCCAAACTTGTTTGTAAAGTTGAGTCCGAGATTAACGAATTCTCAACTTTAAGTGTTGCTGACAACACAGCTACATCTGTCCTCCTAAACGCCATTTAAAACAGTGAAATACATACATGCCTGTGATTTTCCCACCAGAACAGGAAGGTGGGGGAGTTCTTTCCAGCACTTTTTTTTTTTCAGATGAATTACACATACCAAAGCCCACTTGGGATAAAGAAATTAACATTTCGCTTGATACATACAGCAAAAACCACATATCAGATTATTTGTTTGCTCTTTGTTAAATGAGGCAAACCACACAACAAGGGAGCTTAGGTTCAAGTAGGGGAACAAGTGACAAACATCTGGAGCTAGTTGGTTTAATTCCAGCCTGAAATGTTGAATCTATTTCCAGGAAACTGAAACTAGGCTAAAAATTCCCTGGAAAAGAGAATCCAACTGTATCTAGCAGATGTAGTGAACCAATAAAAATAAAAAAACACGAGTGTGAAAAAGTGAATGTAACATACTGCCTTTAGAAAACTTCAATGCATTTTCAAAACTGTTGATATACCTTACTACCAGCATCTGGGTTTGTTCTGATATTTAATTTTCAATACGCCTCAAGATCAGAACAAAATTCAGAAACACTAGGCTCTGATTATAATGTTTAAAATTTCAAAGTCAAAACCCGGCAAAACGAACAGGAGCAAGCTCTAAATTTAGGATTTTGAGTGAGAAAAATTAAAAAAGGTTTTTCCACCAGCACTGACCCTAAAATCCAAAATGGCTGCTATATGAACACAATAACAGTCCAAAAAAACTTTTATTTTGCACTTCTGACAAATTCATTCTATTTAAATTCTTAACATTGCAGTCAGAGGGTCATAGCAGTGAATTAGAAGGTGTCATCTTATTTTCATTTTCCATAGAAAGTCCGCTCTGCACAGTATTCTTTATTTAGCTATTGCTGCCATTAATCCTGTGCACCTTGTGTGATTCCGTTACGCATAGACACGGCTGTACATAAACATATATGATGAAAATAAAAATAAAACACTAAGCAAACCCAAGGTTTCTGTCAGTGTTTTTCTATAAGGTATGTACTGTGGCTCCCTCTGCACTGAACTGAAACAACATCAAGCTCAATGTAAACATCAAAGAAGTCAAAATGCCTACCTGTAGCATCCAATCAGGCCAAACTCCGTACATCTATGAGAAGCAATTTGTGTGAATCCTCTTTGGTGAGAGGGGGGCTGCATGCTGCATTCAGGTGCAGCTGGGACACTAGGTTGTCAAAACTCCAAAGTAATTCAAACATGTTTTATTCTCGAATACGGGCAAGATCCTAATAAATAAAAAGAAAGTCAAACTCAAAGCTGATTATTTTTATGGCTATGCTGCTGTATCGTCTATCTTTCACGGATTTAAAAAAATCCAAACAAATCTCCGGTCAGTTTGTAAATGTCCACTTTTTTAGGTTTTAGAACATAAAACATTCATTCATTTTTATTTATTAAATTTTTTTAACTGTTTCAATCCCTTCTCCCTTTGCCTACATGGATCTCTCCAGGCACTTCGGCTTCCTTTCACAGTAAAAAAAAAAATGCCTATAAAGTTGAGTGATTACTAGGTGTCTAACAGTACACAAAAATAACCGTTCGGTACATTTTTAGTACACCTTCATCAAGAAAAATAAATACAAATGTGCATATGGCTTTTTTTTTTTTTTTTTTTGCTTTTATCAGCATAAAAAAATTCCTGCATTTTTCTCCTGAATTTCTTCCTTTCCGATCCAGAAATTAATTAGATTTTGTTATGTTCTATAACTTAAAAAAAGTTGAAAGTGTAGAACTGACTGGAGATTTGATTTTTACAAATAAATAAAATAGTACAAGCAGACATAGCCAGAGTAGGAAAACAATGTTTAAATAATACTTTGGTCATATTTGGGAATAAAACATATTTAAATCACTTTAGAGTTGTTTTGATATTTCGACAGCCTAGTTTCCCAGCTGTACTCGAATGCAGCATGGGAAGCTGTTGGGAAAAACCCTTCTTATCAACCGGGATTCTGCTGAATGTTTTATCCAAAATAAGGAGTTTGGGCTGATTGGATGCTACTGGTGGCCATGTTGGACGTCAGCTGGTTTTTCTCCAGTATCAGTGATGTTTACATTTCAGCTTGACATTGTTTCAGGTGAGTCATTCAGAGCGAGTTATGGACCTTATTGCTGTTGAAAGATGCGTTCGCCTACAAAGTTCTGGTTCGGTCCATCTTTATTGTTCTACTGTAGCTGCATGACAAACTATTAAGGTTCCCAAATAGAGTTTAGCAATAGCTGGGAGTCCTCTCTGTTTTAGTTTTGGTGACACTTTTTAAAGAACATTGTTCAGCACACAAACATTCTTAATGTGAATCAGAATCCGAATACATGTACAGTTACAACCCTAGTGATTACTCTACATTTCTCTTAGGTATGGCTGTGTGTATGTATGGTTGTTTGTCTTGTGTGCCTCTTAAGCCCGTTTAAAAAAACAACGGCGCCGCTTTGTCGCAAAGCGGAGGCGGCATCAGGGAGCCTTCGGTCACTCGCCAGTGGTCAAGTCCTACTATCAAGGAAACAATTGGCGCAATATTCTCATCTCGCCATGCTGCCAAGGCGCATATAAAGGACACCCAATCGCCCAATGACCGGGTCGCATTAGAAAACACTGGACTGGTTTGATTTAAATGGGACAAATTGGATTCCGTGAGATGTAATTTAGAAAGCACAAACATAAAAATACTTGGATGAAAAAACTGGATAACAAGGGGAAAAAATAGAAATAATCACAGTTTCACTAAAGTGAGCGGTGTTTTTAAAAGGCTCACTGGAGAAAACAGGAATTCTTTTTGGTTGTGCTGCCTCACATTCCCTCTGCAGACTTTATGGGAACAAATTGAAATCCAAGCAAAAACGAAAGGGAGAGAAAAGTGGGGAAATAAAGCTGGGAAGAGACTCATGTTGAAAGAAAAGCAAATATTTTAACAGATGGGGAATTTTTTTCTTTCTTTTCTTCTGTTGCCCTTCTTGCTGGGCGGTTCGACAAGCATTGCAAAAAAAAAGAAAAAGAAAAGATTCAGATTTTACCCTTCAACAGCTTGATAAAACACACAACGGGACTGGAGCGGTCAGAGGGAGGACGTCAGAAAAGAAGATCGAGGGGAAGATTTAGGGCAACGGTCTCTGGGTATGTATGCGACTGTTGTGAAAGCAAATAAACTCTTCCACAGACCAGACACAAAGTAAGAAATCCCAGTTTTGCTTTCCTGCATTCACACACTGAAAAAGAAAGATTGTTCGTCCGTGCATCCACCTGGCGTTACGTTCTCTCTGGAGGTTTGAAGGGCGTCCAGCGGCAACACCCAGCTCGTCAACGCGCCGTCAGCCGACCCGCACCTGCTCCTCTCCACAGCGGACCCGGAGTCGGGAAAAACAAGCTGAGCTGCGGCGCGCCTTGAGGGGAAGGCCTCGCCGTCCTGAACGATAAAATGACCAAACCAGGTGACTTCACGTGGCTTTTCGCTGACGCCACAAATGTTTTGGACCGGTCGCAGCCAGCACAGTCCACAGACGTCACGTAGCAACCGCAACGATTCGAAAACAGCTAAAGTCAAACGGCGAGAAGTCATGACTACATTCTTCTCTGTCGATGGATCGCTGAAGGTTAAAACTGACCTCATCATCCTTTTCAATCTATTATGTGTTTGATCTGCTGCAGGAGGGACTGGTGCACCTCGCAGAATAGAAGACAAAGATGTGGAAATACTGAACATTTCAACACACTAGCAAGGAAGGCAGTAACCCATTAGTATTCTATTAGGGGTGTAACGGTACACAAGAATTCAATTCAGTTTCAATTCAGTTTATTTATATAGCGCCAATTTCTGTATTTTCTTTGAAAGTACCATCTCTGCTAAATTATCCAGCCACAGTAAGACCACTATAAAAAAAAGCGTTTTCTTGGGGACAGTTTAGTAGAAACCTTTAAACGTATTTACCCTTCCACCACATCCCCCTCATCTCCCAACTCAAACTCAGTAAATAAGTTGGTAGATAATTTCCTTGCGAAAATCTCAGACATCATGGATTCCATTGCTCCAAATAAAGTGAAAGTAGTCTCAGGTAGAAAGAAATCTCCGTGGGCAAGTAATCCACTGGTACGTAGTGAAAAAAGAGAGTGTCGACGAGCCGAGAGAAAATGGCGGAAAACTCGACTCCAGGTTCTGTGAGATCTACAAAGAGAGACTGAATCAATATCAGCTAACTATAAAAGAAGCTAGGAAATCTTTCTTTTCTGAAATCATCAACAGAAACAATAATAATGCACTGACTCTATTTGCAACAGTGGAAAGACTAACTAATCCTTTAGTGACAGTAGCCCCTGAACTAAACTTTACCAGGGCCTGCAATGAATTTGCCAGCTTTTTCACTGAAAAGATTCTAACAATTAGACGGTCAATCTGTACCTCAATATCGAACCCACAACCAGTGCCATCCCCAATCAACAACAATGTAGAGAAAATGTCTGAATTCCACGAATTAAACCAGAACAGCCTTGAAAAAATCATTACCCAATTAAGCTCCTCCTCTTGCTGTCTTGATATCCTACCCACAGCTTTTCTAAAGAAAGTTCTTCCTGTTATTTTGTCTGATCTTGTTCAAATATTGAACTCATCCCTCCTGTCAGGTGTTTCCCCCCAGGCTTTAAAAACAGAAGTTATTAAACCACTACTAGCCCTTTTCCACTGAGGCCGAGCTGGAGCTCCCGTGGCTCCCGTGCTGACTAAGCTCCGGTGTTTTCGTTTTCGATTCCCGCGAGCACCAGCTCCAAGAGCCAGAAACGGGTGCTACTCTGGCACCACCCTTGTGTGGGGCCAAAGCGGAGCTATCCAAGCACTCACTACGTCAAGGGGGAAAGGAGAGGGATTTATAGCATTCACAGTAGAGGGCCGCCATATTTAAATCCAGACTGCTCGGAATGTTTTTTTGTTGTTGTTGTTGTTGAAAACATGGATAGCATCAAGACTACGTCGCCTATTACGACGTTGCCTTGTCGACAGTAACTGCAACAGCAATGCCTTTTGACGCTGTATCGCAACAAAAGGTTGTAAAGCGACGATTAGCATCTGCAACCAGACGAGGTCATCCATCTTTGTTGTTATGGTTTTCTTCTTCTGCGTCTGCTTTAATTTCGGCGAGCGGCTTCCCGCGTGATTTCTGAAGTGACGCTTTGATGACGCAACGCCGTAGCTCACGGTGGCTCCAAGTTGGCTCCTTGTTATGGAAAATGAAGGAGGTTTTGTGAAAGCTCTGGCTCCAGTACCAGCCCCAGCTCCAGCTCCGAACAGGCTCTCAGTTCTTTGCATTGGAAAAGGGCTATACTAAAGAAGAAGAATCTGGACAACATGTTAATGCAGAACTACAGGCCGATCTCTAATCTTCCATTCATCAGTAAGATTATTGAAAAAGCTGTGTTTCAGCAGTTAAATAGCTTCCTAACAATGACAAACCGTTTTGATGTTTTTCAGTCTGGTTTCCGTGCTCACCACAGCACCGAGACTGCCCTCGTCAAAGTATTCAATGACATCCGCATAAGTGGTAGAACCACAGTGGTGGTTCTGTTGGACCTCAGTGCAGCATTTGACACTGTTGATCATAATATATTACTGGAACGACTGGAGAGCTGGGTCGGACTCTCTGGTACACTACTTGGCTGGTTCAAGTCTTACCTAAAGAACAGGGACTTCTATGTTTCAATAGGAAACTTTTCATCAGAACGAACAAAAATCACATGTGGGGTGCCCCAGGGCTCCATCCTGGGGCCCCTCTTATTTAATATCTACATGCTCCCACTGGGCAAGATTATAGCAACCACTAACATTAGCTACCATAACTACGCGGATGACACTCAGCTCTACATTACAATGTCACCAGGTGACTCTGAACCCATTCAAACCCTAAATAAATGCATTGACCAAATAAATGGATGGATGTGCCATAACTTTCTCCAGCTGAATAGAAACAAAACTGAAGTAATTATTTTTGGACCCAAAGAGGAACGATCAAGAGTCAGCACAAAGCTTCAGTTAAAACAGATAGAAACTATTGATCAGGCATGAAACCTAGGTGTAGTAATGGACTCAGACCTGAACCTCCGGGGTCACATAAAGGCAATAACAAGGTCAGCCTTCTATCACCTGAAGAACATTTCTAGGATTAAACGACTGATGTCGCAACAGGACCTAGAAAAACTCATCCATGAGTTTATCTTTAGTCGGATTAATTACTGCAACATCATCCTCACAGGCCTGCCTAAAAAGTCAATCAAACAGCTGCAGCTGATCCAGAACGCTGCCGCTCGCATCCTCACTAGAACCAGGAAAGTAGAGCACATCAACCCAGTTCTAAAGTCCTTACACTGGCTCCCTGTAACTCAGAGAATACACTTCAAAATACTCCTACTGGTTTATAAATCATTACATGGCTTAGCACTAAAATATGTTGAAGACCTGTTGTCATGGTACCAACCACCAAGACCACTCAGGTCCTCCAACTCTAGCCTACTAAACATCCCTAGACTCAGAACTAAACATGGAGAAGCAGCTTTCAGTTTCTATGCTCCCCTTATCTAGAACAGACTTCCTGACGAGTGTAGAGCTGCTGAAACTCTGAACTACTTTAAATCGAGACTAAAAACCCATCTGTTTAGAATTGCCTTCGAGTAAATGCTTGATGTTATATGTATGAAATGTGTTCATGCTCTCTTGCTTTTTTGATTTGTGTATCATGTGTAATGTGTGTTTCTTTTACTTTTAATTTCCATTGTTTTTTTTGTTTTTTAAATCACCAAATCATGTAAAGCACCTTGAATTACCCTGCTGTTGAAAGTGTGCTATGCAAATAAAATTGCCCTGCCTTGCCTAAACTTATTTTCCTGAATTCCTTCCTTTCAATTCCTGAAAGAAGTTGATTCTATTGATTTATAACATGGATTTTTTTAATGAATAAAATAGTACAAGCCAACATAGCCAGAGTAAAAAAACAGTCAGCATTAATGTTTAGAAATGTTTAAATAATACTTTGTCCATATTTGAGAAAAATCACTTTGGAGTTGTTTTGATATTTCAACAGCCTAGTCTCCCAGCTCCCTTCTCATTAACTGGGATTCCGCCGACTTGCATTTTATACAAAATAAGGTGTTTGGGCTAATCGGATGCCACTGGTAGCCATGTTGGACATCAGCTGGTTGTTCTTTAGTATCAGTGATGTTTACATTCAGCTTGACATTGTTTCAAGTGAGTCATTCAGTTCAGTGCAGAGCGAGTTATGGACCTTATTGCTGTTGAAAGATGCATTCGCTGACAAAGTTCTGGTTCGGTCCATCTTTCTTTTTGTACTGTAGCTGCATGAAAAACCATTAAGGTTCCCAAATAGCAGAGTTTAGCGATAGCTGGGAGTCCTTTCTGTTTTGGTGTCACTTTATAAAGTTGCACTGCGCTCTGAGTTCTGCACATAAACATTCAGCATGTGTTCAGGTAGAAAACAACTGTACTCATTCGGAACATGTGCGTACGGAACCGACAGGGCCGTAACAAAAAAATGCAAATACATGTACCGTAGGGGTGTGCCGATTCATCATAAATTGAATAATTATGATGTGCAACGTCCAAAATCGATAGCGATTCAAAAGTTTTGAATAACAGATCCTTTTTCATTATAAAAAAAATTAGAAACATTTTTAGGGGACGGACTGGCGAAAATGTTTCACCCATGCAGCGCGAGTTTTACAAAATACAGCAAATATTTTGAACTTTAAGGTGCGTATTCACTATCGGAACTTCAGGGTAAATTTACCGGACCTTCCTGATATGCGCATGTCTCCACTACATCGGACCGGGCCAACAGGGTCGCTTTCGGGGCCACTTCAGGAACCAACCTGAACCAGGCCTGAATGGGGGTATGTCCCCGGAATGGCCCGATGGAGTCACTCAGCGGGACCTGTGGTTAAATCACGCTGATTGGTTGCATTTCAGAGGGAAATAAGCAAACGTCACCAAACAACCGGCTTTGTAAAAATAAAAAGAGTTGCTGGCGAAGCAGTTTTATAAGAACAGCAAACAACACAGCACCTGCTTCCTCTGTGTCGATCTCTGGTTATTTATGTTGCTTTGGGCGCATTTCTGTGCCGATCAGTGTCGCTACTCTGTGTTGAAACTGTGTGATATGTGGATGTTATGAAGGGGCCGACTGTGTGTGGAGACATGACGGCCGAGAGGAGAGGGCTGACAGATAAACCCATCAGAAAAAGATCTGGTTAAATTACCCTGAAGTTCCGATAGTGGAATCGCGCCTATTGTTGTGAAAGGAGCGTCTTTGTTATTGTCCATCATGTTAGCAGGAACATCTTCTTTTCCCCGAACATGTCCACTTTTTCGGTGCTGTTGGGGTCGTCCTCCCCGAGCTGCAGCTCATGTTTACCAGACGTCAGCCCAAGTGTAGCTTTAAGTATGAAACACAAAGGAAATTTCCTCCATTCCATCCCGATGGCGACTAATGTGTGACGGAGAGCAGCGTACTCATAGCTGGCAAATTTAGTTTCTGACAGCGAAAAAAAAAAAAAAAAAAGAATAGAGTATACATTTTAAGTGTTGGGAGAATGCTGGTTTTTATTTTCTATTAATTTGAATAGAAAATAATACTGATTTTCTCAGAATATAATTTCAGATTTTCGTGTAATTTTTGTCCTGAATGACTTAAAAATGGAGCTATTATTGTTACAGGTTTATTTTCTAATACAGAAGATTAATTATTTCTATTTAGATTTTAAAGTCATTTCTGTAATGGTTGACTTGTTAAAGCTGAACTGAAGTATATTTAATTATTCTTTCCAACCACATAGAGCAGGAATACTTTAAATATCTAAGTCAATAGTGTTCAGGTAAACAGAGCGTGTTTTAAAGGATTGGACCAAGTGCCAGAACACATTTCCTTTAGCCTTCATTGAAAATGACCTCGATATGATTATGAAACATATTTTGGACATGTTGGTTTGATTTGTGGTTTCAAATAAATGAAAGACAGGACATCAATTGGATTGGATACTTAAATTAATGGAAACTGGATGGATTTAAGAGTAGAAAGTAGCCATGGAAGGACTGAAGAAAAAACCCTAAATGGGGTAAGAATATGCAACAATAATAATCGTTTTATAATGAAATCAAAATCGTGAGGCACCCAAGATGACACACCCCTAATGCAACGTTACACCCCTACCTTCTATGTACATATTGTACATCACTGGTAAACTGAGACTCCTTGCATATGATGTATACCAATCAAAGATACAATTATATCTCTAGACACAGTAAATGCTTTACCAAACCACTCGGAAATAATGCCCAACTCACGTTCGAAGCCTCATTTCATTGACAGAACAGAGCCACCTCCGACAAAAACGGTCTTTTTACATCCACAAGGGTCCAGTTGGTCCTCCATTGAAATAGCTAGTTTACAACAAGTTTTACGTCCACAATCCAACATAATCTGCAGCTAAAGCCTTCAAAATTTCCTTCAGATGTGTCTATTTCTCACAAAGTTTTCATTGTGACTTCGATTAAAGTGGTTAAATCTTGGACAGAAGTGGGTCCTCCAAATGTACAACAACACTAAGAATAGATATAAACTGACTTATGGACAACTAAATCGGGATTAAATGGAAAGGTCTCTCTGTAGGTATAACTAAAAAGGTATGTGACCAAGGTGGACTGACGACCTGACCCAGTTATACCAGTTCTGTCAGGGAGGAATGGGCCGAATTTCCAGCAAACTATGGTTATAAGTTTGTGGAAGGATGAGCAAAGTTCCCACTCATCATTTGTGGCATCTAGCAAATAGAAACATTATTTTGTTAATCCTAGCTGAGCTAAAACAGGAACGACTTGGTCCGATTTAACATCAGAAAGTATGTAAATACTTGCTGCTGTATATGAAGCATTAATGTACACACTTTAGGCCCTGTTGCAGCCCACTGAAGAAATTCCTTACATTCCTGATCCAAGTTTCTGAAATCCATGCGCTGGGTCTCGGAACCCGCTGAGAGGCCGGGAAAAACGTATAAAAGCCTGGAAAACCCCAAGATTCTTCCTGTAACAGCGGCAGGATGGGGGGGGGGGGGTCTAAACATGTTCTCATCCAGGGTGAAATCACACAATAAGACTTTAAAGCAGAAGGGGAGGAGATGGAGGAGTTCATTTTGGTGGTGAGGGGAGGAATGTGACACCACAGGCCCCACAGGGGAGGATGAGGGACACTTACAGGAATGTCTTCAAATCCCGTTCAGAACGTCGAGTTCAGATTTACAGCAGACGCCCCACTGACCCTCCTTTCACTTCCAGGTTTTTTTATGTTGTTTGTTGTTTTTTTTACTTTCGCTCTTTAGTTGTGACGCAAAACCGCTGAAACATTCTCCCTCCCTCCCCAATTCAGGCTTTGGGAGCTTTCCAAGACAAACGAAAAGCTAATGATGGATTAGCTTCCTCTCTGTGCAGCCGTTTTCCAAGAAATAACTGGTCTTTGCCTTTATTTTGAAACACATGGAGAAACCCAGATTCCTGCAGAAACATCACAGCTTTCTGCTCCGTCTGCAAACGACTGCCGGGGCACATGGATGCAAGATTTGCAGCTCTGCGTTGTACGTGTAGATGTGATCGATGCGCCTGTTTGGAGGCTTTTTGATGAAGAGCAGCAGAGGAGTCCTGACTGAGGCGCAGACGTGAGCCGCATGCTGAACGGGCTGGAAAGACGAGCCGGATGCTCCGAGGAATGCCGAGGCCGTGCCAGGATCAGTGGACAGGCTGCCAGGTCTGCCGCGCCGAAGACTTTAAACTTTAGCACTACCCCACAGATACCATATGAGACAGCTACACCTGTGATGTGTGGCTTTCAATAAAGGAAACAACCACTACCGCCTTTTTAAAAATCAGTGGAACTGAAATAAAGCTCCAACCGAGACAGAAAGGGCTTTTGATGGATCAGCCTCTGCCTACATATACATTAGAGCAAAGCCCCGTCGATAATATTAATGATAATTTAGTTCCCGTTTACTGGAGCAAACAACAGAGAGACGAGATTGAATGTTTTTCCTCAGTGAAGCACGCAGAGAATGTCACTGATTCAGGCAGCGAATAAACAAACAAGTGTTGCTTTGGACTCACCTCGGCTGCCGTTCTCGTCATCCTGCAAGAAAAACACAAAGAGAAAATCCTGTCAGATAAAATGTTTGAGATCGTTGTCGAGTAGTTTCTGAAAACCACATTTTCGCTTTCCACTACTTTCCAGGAACTTAAACGGCACTTTCCTGTGATTTCAGTAGGGAAGCAAGGTAAGGGGGCAGATAAATACAAGAATATTATTCTTCCATCTGCTCCTTTCTGATCATGGGATTGTAAAGGAAAATTTAAAGTATGAATTGTACATGCCTAATACAAATAATGCATTTTCATGAAAGGAATAAAAGTGAAATGAAAATGAATGAGAGCACGACATATCGGCATCGGTCAAATGAGTGAAACCGGGCTGATATTAACATTCAGGGTACTTTCCCGTAACGTAAAGGTTGTTTTCCGGTACTTTTTTGAACTTACACAGAACCTTTCGTTGCTTTACGATAACTTTGACAATAATTTCAAAGATTGGGTTGCATCATGAAGTGACTGGTAGCCCAGTACTTTCAGGATGCTTTCCTGTAATTTCAAGAACTTGCTGGTACTTTCCCCACATTTACAGAGTATTTCCCTAAAAGTACACTTTTTATTACTTATTTTATTACACAATTTTATTTGTATAGCACACTTTCAACAACAAGGTAATTCAAGGTGCTTTACATGATTAAGGGGTAAAATAAAAATGGCAGTAAAACACAGACAAAGCATATAAAGTAAAAACAGCAATAAAACAAAAAGCATAAACAAAACATGGTACATCAAAGCATTACTCAAAGACAGCTCTAAACAGATATGCTTTTAGTTGAGATTTAAAAGAACTCAGTGTTTCAGCAGCTTTGCAGTTTTCTGGAAGTTTGTTCCAGATTAGAGGAGCATAGAAACTGAAAGCTGCTTCTCCATGTTTGGTTCTGATTCTAGGGATGTTGAGTCGACTGGAATTGGAGGACCTGAGTGTTCTGGTGGGTTGGTATACTAACAGCAGTTCTTCAACATATTTTGGTGCTAAGCCATGTAATGATTTATAAACTAGTAAAAGTATTTAGAAGTCAATTCTCTGAGCTACAGGGAGCCAGTGTAAGGACTTTAGAACTGGGGTGATGTGCTCTACTTTCCTGGTTCTAGTGAGGAACACGAGCAGCAGTGTTCTGGATCAGCTGCAGCTGTCTGATTGACTTTTTAGGCAGACCTGTGAAGACGCTGTTGCAGTTATCAATTCGACTAAATATAAACGCATGGATGAGTTTTTCTAGGTCCTGTAGTGACATCAGTTCTTTAATCCTAGAAATGTTCTTCAAGTGATAGAAGGCTGACCTTATTATTGCCTTTAAATCCCAGATGGGGAAATATTTATATTATTGGTAATCGGCCAGAACAGCAGTATTAATATCGGCCCAAATTTTCAAACTGGAGCATCTTTAAAATTAAGTCGTTAAATTCAGGCGCTGGGCTCTATTATGAGGCGACTTGTAAGCTAATACTTCATGCAGTTTATGCAGTACTGACAAGTTATTGACCTAGAACATTAAGGGTACTTTCCCGTAACACAAAGGTTGCTTTCTGGTACTTCCTTGAAGTTACAGAGAACCTTTTGTTGCCTTCCCAGACCTTCGAGGCTACTTTCAGGGATTAGGCTGCATTATCAAGTGACTTGTAACCCAGTACTACAGTATTTACATGATGCTTTCCAGTCATTTCAAAAATTTGCTGGAACTTTCCACAAATCAGTATTTCCCTGAAAATGACACTTTAAATCCCAGAAAATATCATGTAAATTATTGGAAATTTATGTGTTGGTTCAAAGAGCCTAGGTTGTATATTTGTAACAAAATTATTAGTCCAAATGAAAATTGCAATTAATATCCTAATTACAATGGATAAATGATTTATGACAAGTCGATCTGCTGACACTGGAAACATAAATACATCTTGTCAGGACCAAGGGTGGGCAGCAATAGGGAACCCACCGATCACTGAATGTGGCAGAAATATCAGTTCAAATACAGTAACTCAAAGATATGATGAAGTTAAAGCCCGCCTTATGCAAATGAGTTTAGCAAACAGGGGCCAACAGTAGTACAACATGCCGGCTCCGTAAGCAAACTGCATTTAATTGTGCTGTTAAACTGTTCATTTTCTAGTCTTGATTAAATTATTTTGTAGAAAATGGAGGAAAACTAAACAACAGTGTGGTAATTTAGGGTTAAAAAAGCCAAATCCTTGCCATTTTTTTGTTTTCCTTCCAGTCGACACATAAAGCCTTAATCCCCTCATCTCAGAGACACATGTTTTCCTTGGGTCTTTCAAGTCTTGCTTCTCTAAGGCCTTCCTTGCGACAGACTGAACCCATTTAGAAATACTCCTGCATCCCTAAATAAGGATTACATCGACAGCTACTGATCCAAAGCCTTCAAATTAATTACAAGGAAAAGCAAAGAATCCACATCAGTTTGTTTACTCTCCACTAATCAGCTGATCCTGGGAGAGAGGTGCGGGTTTAAAGTGAGTCTGACCAAGACAAGAACGAGGCTTTGAGTGATTTAGAGCTGTGTGAAAATCCAACAGCAGAAACCACGTTGATGCTCGCAGAACAACAGACTTATTTCAGTGTCAGTTCCAACTGATTTGGAGGAGGATCACAAAGAAACAATCTGTCCCGCGATGAACTAAAATATTCCCAAAAACCCTTTTGTGATACCCAAGAAAACCTCTGGGAGAAACCGTCCAGATCTCTGAAAACACACAAACGTCTGAACCTTGCATCTGTCGGGGCCACAGCTTCTCTTCTAACATGCAGAACCAAAGCCAACAGCTATAAACAGAACGTCCATTGTTAACTTAGTCGGAAATCATTCTGTGCAAAAAAAAGAAAAAAAGAGGAGGTTAACCAAATACACTTCTGAGAAAAGCAAACCTAACTTATCCTGAATTATCACTCGCACAAACTAATACGAGGCAATCTTTGATAAGCGTAGACCCAAAACGCCAACATGTTTAGCGCTCAGAGGAGCACCCAAAGCACCTTTAGCCCCAGGTAGGCTGGAAGTGTTGCAGCATGGGGATGAACGGCAAAAAGCAGATTGAAATGGCTCCCTGCCTAAACAGAGCTGGCAAACATCTTCAGCGCGACGATGGGAGGTCGGAAAGCAATGTTTGCTACATCTTTTTTTCATGTTTTTTTTCATATGGATTACATTTGCAGCCTGGATTTAATTCAGGAGTTATGTATAAAGCTTCTTTGCTTAAAATATTCTAAAGGTTACAATATCCTGAAGAGTGTACAGCGCCTTTCTATGGTGTTCGTACCTCTGCGACTTTAACAAACTGCAATGAATTTTATTTATTATTTTCATTTGCAATCAATATGATTATTGAGGTCACTGGGAATAATTGGGATAAATACTGAGTAATTTGTAAGACTTTTGCACACAAAATGCTAGCTGTTACCATTCACTTACACAGTTTATGCTAAGCTAAAGCAGGCGGACTGCTGCCAGTTTAGGAGAATGACTGGGCTGGTTACAAAATATAACTCCATATATAACTTATCTAACCCTAGGGAATATGGCAAAACACACAATTTCACTTAGGGGTGGAATATCCCTTTAAAAAAGAAATATAAACAATCCAATAGTAACAATAAAGAGCAACTTTGTGTTGGTCTATCACATGACACCCTAATAAAATCCATGGAGGCTTGTGGCTGTAAGAGCTGTAAGTCCAGTAGCAAGACTCTATATCCAAACACTGAGGATATCATTGAAAGGGAAAAACACTGAAATGGGATTTCAGCATGAGGAGAAAACACTTCCCTCACAACTATCACACACAAAGGAAACTAAAGGGCTGCACACAGCTGGAAAAAGTTACAGTTTCTGGAAGATCGGAAACTTTTTTTGTTTGTAAAGCTTAAATGGCAGCGGTTCCACACATCTGAACGTTAGTTTCTTCGTTACAAACGGCAGATCAGAGCCACATTTGAACAAAATCAGGTTATATGCTACTCTGATCTGCTATTGTTTTTAACGTGCGCAGCCATGAGGAGTCGGTGTTCGTCTCCTTTCATTATGGTCTCCGAAAAATTTTTTTTGTGGTTTTGAATCCTGGTGACTTTGACAGAATGACCCGAAATCAGCTGCTGGGACTTGAGTTAAGAGAAACAAGACGAGTTTTCAGTTTAAAGGCACAGACGTTTAAAGAAAAGCGGTTCAGTTAAGATTTTATGCAAACTGAAAACACAAACAGAATCGGCTAAACATCCAAACTTTGGATATAATTTAAACTTTAAAATCCTAAAACAGATGTTGCCAGCTTAAGAGTCTTAGAGTAAGTTTTGTGGCCTGATGATACAAAAAACGTGCAACCTCAAGATTAAACACAAAGAAAACTATCTGATTTGGGCTAAATTTGGTACAAAGTCAAATAACAAATGCAGGTTTTTTGGGTTTTCAATAAATAATTGCTTTGGATTTCCACAATAGAATGACACTAGGGGTGTGTATTTGCAGGAACCAGGTGATACGATATATTGCGATACTATGAGTAAGACTATATATTGTGATTTTTAAAACTTAATTTACCTGTAGAATTCTAAACACTCCGACCTGTGTCATATTTTAACAAAACCAGTTTTATTACTAGATCTAGTATATCCACTGGAACGAATAAGGTGAAAACAGCCACCAACTACCAGTCATACTTTTAAATTTATTACAAAAATTACAGCTATCATTAGCGGTTCTATTCAAAATTCAAATTCTAAAAACTAAAATAAAAATCGATACAATATCATGAAATAAAGTATCGCAATATATCAGCACATCGATATTTTCTTACGACTCTAAATGAAAACATAAGTAACAATGATTTTTTTGGATCCATTTTTCTGTTTATTAGATTAGAAACTTTGCACATTTTTTCATCATTTGCCACAAATATCAAAAACTCCAGAGAAGGAAAATTAATCAATCCACTTTTTGCTAAAGTTAAATGTCTTCCTTAATTTTAAAACCTAAACAGTTTCACCCGAAATCGAAAAAAAGAAAAAAAAGAAACCATAACCAAATTAAAATTAAAGCTTTTATTGAACATAGCACCCACACTAAGCCCAGCAACCACTCAACTAGTCAACTCATCCCTTTAAACTGGCACTTTCCCCACCACATGTAAAGAGGATCAAGTCAGACCGTTACTTAAGAAACCAACCTTCACTTGCAGAAAACTAGAGACCAGTTTCATTATGACTATTTCTAGCCAAAACCCTGCAACGAGCAGCTTACCAACTCGCTGTTGCTAAACAAACTGCTTGACACTAACCAGTCCGGTTTCAGAGGTGGTTATTCCACAGAATCCACCCTCCTCTCTGTGGTTGAATCTCTTCGCTTGGCTAGAGCTAATGACCTTTTTGATCTTTCTGGAGCCTTTAACACCGTAAATCACAACATTCTTCGTTGTGTGAACTCGGTATTTCTGGAACAGCTCTCAACTTGCTTTAATCCGACCTGACCAGTCGAACATTCAAAGACTCTTGGCAGCGGGAGGAATCCCAATCTCACAACCTCTCCACTGGTGTTCCTCAGGGCTCTGTTGTTGGTCCTCTTCTTATCTCGGTCTACACCAAGTCTCTGAGCTCCTTCATTCGTTTACATGATTTCTCTTACCACTGATGACACTCAACTCTTCTTTTTTTTTTTTCTCCGGATGACACGACTGTGACAGCTCGTGTTTCTGCCAGTCTCTCTGACATCTCTGCTAGGATCAAAGAAAAACATCTCCAGCTGAATCTATCCAAGACAAAAGTCCTCGTCTTTCCTGTCAGCCCGTTTGTACACCGCAACTTCACCATCAGCTTGGAAGTACCTTAATCCACACCAAATTTAACAGTAAACCAAAAAAATGAGTATTTTTTAACGTTCTTGTAGCTAAAGATCAATGGGTCCCAAAAATGTGCAAGAAAATCCACCCTCACCAGGATGAATGAATAACACATGATAAAAACCCCCCAAAAGAAAACAAATCAGAATCAATACTTTCTCTTGTCAAAAAGGAAATTCTTCTATGTTGTATTTTGTTTTAGAAGTGTTTTTATTTCCACGTATTGCAACTTCTATGTGGGAACATCTGAAGCGGAGGCATCCTATTGTTACTTGTGACGCCAGAGAACAGAAGTAATTAACATTATTATCGCCAATGTTTGCTAAGCTAATTGCGCGTTTGTGTAATGTTAGTTGTGTATTGTATTGTGTAACTTCTGCTTGAGCTCTGCGCACTTCGGTGGTGCGAGCTAACCGTGTTTGGTTTCTGCTAGTAGCTAGTGACTAAGTTTAGCTAACATTAGTTAGAAATAGCATATAATGCTGGCATTAATGGTAACGGTGGCTAACTTACAGCTAACAGAACACAGCTATCTAGTCAAAAGCGTCGGCGTACGGCCAATTGGCATCACCAAAGTGATGAGCTGCTAGTCATTAGAATAGTCGACTATTTGATTGCTTTAAAAATAATCGTTTACCCCAGCCCTACCGTTTGATGCGCCAATCCTCATAACTCTGTGCCGCGATTGGTGTGGAAGACACGCGTAGGAACGACGAAGGTGCTTTTCACCCTTCAGCTAATGGTTGAAGATTTTGTCGCAGCAGAGGGCGGGTAAACCCCGTCACATATCGGATCAAGTAAGATGTCAATCAAAAGCTAACATTTCCTGTGACACGCAGTGAAATTTGCAGGCTAACATTAGCATGCTAACGGAAGTTATGATAAAAGCATTGTGGGAAGACTCTTAGCTTTCCAATGATTTATAATATGTATTTACTATAATATGTATATTTATAATATGTTCATAGAAGGGGTGTCGAGAAATGAATGTAGTTTTTACCCTGAGGTAGGAATGCTAAGGCGTTATCTTTTTCTAAAGGTCATGTGATATTTGTGGCTGTAACTGAGTTTTATTTAGCTGGATTAAAGCCATAAAACACCACGTTACCTTCAGAGAGTTGTGGACGGCGGACTCCGGTGGGTAGACAATGAAGTGTCGCAGGGTGAAGCCGAAGCCCTGAGACGTTCGCCGCAGGTGGAGCGTCTTCGGCCCCGGCCAGGAGAACGGCTCCTCGTCGGCCCCTGGGGTGGCGGTGGCAGACGTCTCGCTCTGATCCCGCCCATCCTTCTGCTTCGCCTGAAACAGTAAAAAAAAAAAAAGAAGGCGTTTAAGTGTCAAACCTCTGAATGTAAACCGCGTTTTGTCACATCAGATAATCAAACAATATGGAGAAATGAGCAAAAATAAGCAATTAAAGCGTTCCAAACCAACAAAGCCCTATTTAGAGTGTAAATACCCCGTTATTAAAACATGAATTAACCCTGATTTAGGGACGCACGATATATCGGTGTCGGTCTGAGCTGTATAACTTGCAGCAAAGGATTATGGGGTGTTTAACTGAAGCAGAGAACCAATGTAGGCAGTGTGTTCGTTTTTTCACGGTGTGAAAAGTATAGCGAAATACATATAATATCAGTTATCGATATCGGCCCAAATTTTCAGATCAGTGCATCCCTAAAGATAATGTCTACTTTCAGGCCCTGGGCTTTATTACGAGCCGGCTTGTCAGCGAATACTTCATGCAGTTTATGCAGTACTTACAGGTTATTCACCTGGAACATTCATGGTACTTTACAACACTTAAAAGGTTGCTTTCTGGTATTTTCTTGAACTTGCACAGAACCGTTTGTTGCTTTCCCAGAACTCCGAGGGGCCCTTTAAAACACATTCCTACAGTACTTACAGGACGCTTTCCAGTAGTTTCAAACATTTGTCGGTACTTTCCCTACATTTACAGGGTACTTCCTTCAAAAACACTTTAAATCCCAGAAAGTAACCTGTATATTAATTGGAAACCACAGGAAAAGTAGCTGTTAGTTTGACAGCCCAGGTTGTGTATTTGTAACAGAAAATTGCAATTCATATCCGCTAGGGCTGGGCGAAATGGCCTGAAATATATATTGCGATATAATCTGAAGCGTGTGCGGCAACTATATTTATTGCGATATATTCTTTTCTTTATACATGTTAAAATTACTGTTAACATTCTCATATTCCAGATACATTGCAGCAGAACAGCAGCTACAAAAACAGTATAGAATGCCATGTTAGGAACATTTATTGTGCAATATGTATTTAAAAAAACTATTTTTCCAAAAGATGCAAGACATTCTTACAACATAAATAAAGATGAATATATTTTAAATAAAATAAAAACTAAATGTTTTGAAAACACAAAGTTCAAAATTGTTTCAAACTGAAATCGCCAGCAACTCCTCTTATTCTTATAAAGCCGGTTGTTTGGTGACGTCTCCTTATTTCCATTTTAATATAAACCAATCAGTGCGATTTAACCACAGGTCCCACTGAGCGACTCGATCGGGCCATTCCGAGTACATTCCCCCATACAGGTACTCTATTGGTTCCTGAAACGGCCCCGAAAACGGCCCTGTCGGCCCGGCCCGATGAAGTGGAGGCATGCGCATATCGGGAAGGTCCGGTCAAATTACCCTGAAGTTCCGATTGTGGAAACGCTCCTTATGAGTAGGCATGGGCTTGTTACTGGTTTCAAGGTATACCGCGGTATGAAAAAGTCAAGGTTTCAAAACCACTAAAATTTTCCGCGCACGTTCGGGAGCACCACCCATCGTTGTATGCTAAATTCAAGGTGAACCCCCAGAGCTTTTACCACCGTCTATAGGCGGACCAAGTCGGCTGTTTGGGAATACCTCGGCTACCGTAAAAAGCCAGACGGTCACGGCTTGGAAGAAGAAGGTCGCCCGACGTGCAAATCGTGCTTAAGAACAGTGGCAGCCTGAGGAGGCAATACATCGAATATGATAGCGCATGTTTCGGGAGCACCACCCATCGTTGTATGCTAAATTCAAGGTAAAGTTAATGCTGTCTTGAAATGAACGAGCGTATTAGCGTCTGACATTATTGAAGTGAGCTTGTTACCTTAACTACCATATCTTTTCTTCATCTCTATCCTTAGTAACTGTTTTTTAAACTGAGGCAGATATGGCAACTAGCATGCTAATGATGATTTATCTTAGCATGCTAGTTAGTTACCATATCTGCATCAGTAAAAAATTTTTTCCTTTAAAAAAAAAATACAGACATTCAAAATACACATTTTAGAGCTGTAATCATAATACCATGAAACCGTGAAATTTTTGCCTACGGTTATCATACCGTCAGAATCTCATACCGGCCCATGCCTACTTATGAGATCTGTGAAGAATCCTCAACAGGGGAGTATTCACAAAAAATGTTTTCTTTAATTCAGGTTGATGGATAAGATCTGGTCCGAGCCTCAAGAAAACACACTTCTCCTCTTTGTTTTAGAAACATTTTGTTAGTATGTTAGTAGTATAGATGTTAGTACAGTGACGGCGCTGTACTTTGTGTCTCACATGGAAAAGGCAGATTAACTGGAAGATCTGAAGAAGCCTCTGACTGAAGACTGCTGCTGTATGACAGTCTCATGAATGTTGTGACACGCCAACAGATCAATTTCCAGGCAGCAGAGACGATATTCCACAGCAACATTTCCTGGATGCCACCATCAGTTGTTGACAAGCACTGCTAATCCACCTCATTTGCTTTTGCCGCTCCACTTTAAATATCTGTGTGGCCATTAGGTTAGAAAAACGAGGACCAAAAATACTTCCAGCTGCACAGCGTCCAAAACCAGAGGGAATAATTGAAATCTCTTGCAATCTCTAAATATTGATAAGCTAATCGAAAACACAACACGACCTTTTGCTGACGAGTTACTGTATGTCACATGATAGAGAAACCAACCGTTGGATTTAAAATGTAAAATACACGCTCAACACTTGAATAAGGTCTCTATTTCATTAGTATCTATTAAAACAAAAAAAAAAAAATTGTTTTGTATGAAGCTAAAAAAAATGAAAACTAAAACGTTCACCCTATCTGAGCGAGACCTACACATGGCTTCAGTTATTGCACAACTGAGGGTTTTCTGCATGTTTTCATGACGACAGACTTATTTTCTACATTCCTACTTTAGTGGACACGGGACAAAACAAAAAGAGAACATAAAAAAACACTAGCCTGAAGATCAGTGGCAGGTCTCTTGCGTAACATCTGCCTGCATAACACGACACGTGCACAGAGTCAGCTGCAAAACGCTGATTTTAAGTGTTTGCACTGACTCACTCCCAAATGGTCATTACAGCTGAGCCAACATCCCAGTGACTCAGTCCAGACTGCCCTCATTTAAGGAGGAAGAAAATTTGAGACATTTTAGGTGAAAGAAACTCCTAAGCATGCATAGAGAGGGACTAAAGGTGATCAGGGATGGCTTAGAGGTGTTCTCGGTCCGCTTTCAAACGGATTCTGGTGCGGTTCACTTCAGGTGTGAATACGAACCAGCCTTGGTTCGGTCCAACTTCCTGATAAAAGCCCTTTTTGTTCAATGCAGGAATCCGTAGCGCTGCGGCTCTTTGCACTGTGGGAGGCGCCGTTTCTGTGTTGTAAGTTGTTAGCGTTAGTGCCAACAATGAATCGTGGTCAAATGTGGAGGCGGGAAGTCCAGTGCTTCATCGAGATTTGGTCAATGAACGATGTAAATATAATATATTACGACCAACCACAACAAGAAGACAAGCGCAATCCTTCTGTGTATGCAGAGCTATGTCTGTTTATTTCCGGGAGTTTCACCGCGCCTGCTGCTGGACCAATACGGAATGACTGACATCATGCATCCGTTTCCTGTTTGTCTTTTTCTCTGACTTTCTTTCGGCAATACTTGCTATAGCGCCACCACATGCAAGGGGGATATAGAACATGTAAACATGCAGAATGTTTACGTGCAGAACCCAGAGCGCAGCGCAACTTTAAAACCAGCATTGTCAACATTAAGGATTTATTTACTTAAAGGGGGGGTATTATGCTAAATGGACTTTCTGAAGCTTGATATGCTGAGAACCTGTCTTTCCCTCATTAAAAACATACCTGAAGTGTTGCTCTGACCCATTCCCTCATGTTAGAGTAATCTTTGAGTCTCTGCCGGTCTCTGCTGGTAGTTCTCTGGGTTGCTGAAACGCCTGCTCCCACCTATCCCCGCCTTTTCCACCCATCTTCTCCTCCGACCTTACGTACTCAGCCGAGAGCCTCGCCCCTGCAGAGCTCCCCTGCCCCTCCCCACCTCACACAACTCCGGCTGAGTCCCAGGTGCAGTAATTATAACACACCAGCTGCAGCTGTGCGTCTTTTGTGGGATTTTTTTTCCGACTCTGTACATGCTGCGATGATGCACGGTATGTGACGAACTGAAGGGGGAGTGTCAGAAAGAGTAGGGAGGGTCTTAGAGAGGCACAGGCGAAAATCAAGGCGTCCAATACGGAAGTAAATTTCTTTAAGGTGGATTTGGATATAAGACGGACTTTTAAAAGACTTAAGGTGACAATTTTATTGGAGTGTGCTATAGAAGGGTAATATGTGCCTGGAAGAAGCATAATACCCCCCCTTTAAGATATTGGTCTTAGTAATATTTTATTGAATGATTGTATTATGTAATCATTGATTGTTGTGTTTTTACAATTTAAGATTCTCACCTGCTCAGGGACTGCAGATGGAATCTAGCTTTGGGTATAATCTGGTGTAAAACATCTTTAATTAATGTTTTTGCACATTGTTCCTGTTAAATAAACAAATAAAAAAAGTGACACCAAAACAAAGACAGAAAGGACTCCCGGCTATCACTAAACTCTGCTATGTGGGAACATTCATGGTTTCTCATGCAGCTAGAGAAGAAAAATAAAGATGGACCGAACCAGAACTTTGTCAGTGAACGCATCTTTGAACGCTCTGCACTGAATTGAATGACTCACCTGAAACAAGCTGTCCAGCTGAATGTAAACATCACTGATACTAGAGAAAAACCAGCTGACGTCCACATGGCTACCAGTAGCATCCAATCAGCCCAAACTCCTTATTTTGTATAAAACACAAGTCAGTGGAATCAGTGTTGATGATTTTTCCAACAGCTGCCCATGCTGCATTCAAGGCATCTGGGTAACTAGGCTGCCGAAAAAAAAAAAAAATCAAAACTCCAAAGTGATTTAAGCGTGTTTCATTCTCAAGTATGGCCAAAGTAGTAGTATAGCAAACATGGCCAAGTAAAGCAGAAAACTAAGCCACGCTGGGATATTTTTTTTATATTTTTTGAAGAAAGTACTCTGTGACTTTCAATCACCACAACTGTGTATTTTCTCTGATCACCGATGGCCGCGGCCTCCCGTCACAGCGCTGAACCCCGGCGCCGCAGGACCTGCGCTAGCGGTTGTTTCCAACACCTCTGCGCTACGGGCACCTGCCAAGCGTTTCGGCCTTAATTCAGATCACTCGGCGGGCTCCTCTCTCACCAAAACTCTTCTCCAGTGCATGTCAGAGAGCAGCTGATGAAGAGCCCTCCTGAGAGAGGGAGTGGTGCGGGGCTTAGTGGTCGGACTGGTGAAGTCACTACCAACACCCAGAGGTCTGCAGCTGGAGTGAAACTGAGAGGAGAGGGGAGGATGCAGGGAAACTCCTCTGTTTGTTTTCATTTAATGCGTTAGATGTAATGGTGTGCTGTGCAACCTGCATTACGTCTCTAAATCTCTGCAAAACGCTAAAACACACAGGTCTCGTAAAAATAGAAGGTATTTACCCTCCCACCGAGCTTTGATCACATAAAATCCCAGTGAAATGTGCAAGACTGGAGCAAAGCAGACGTATTCGTGAAGGAGAAAGAAACATTGTTCATGGTGTGCCTTTGGTCTTCAGCTCCCCTGAATCGACACTTTTCACTCCTTTTACAGCTGCAACGTCTCCTGGAGTATTTCTACCACTGATGAACATCTAGCAAAATCAAAGTCACTGCAGATTCTTCATTGCGAAATGGCTCAGGTTCAGTCCGATCCGCGGACGTAACTTTACGAGTCTTGCCACAGATTCTCAATCTGTTTTTAGGTTTGGACTTTGACTGGACCACTCTTACACCTCGTGGTGTCTGGGGTCATTTCCCCAACTTGGTTGGTGAAAATCTGCTCCAAATCTGCTCCAACTCTGACCAACAGATGGAAAGCATCCTCACAGCATGATGCTGCCAGCACCGTGCTTCTCCTCCCGGACAATGTGTTCAAGGTGATGTGGTGAGTTATCACTGGCCTCTCTGGCGATTCTCTGATTGATGCTCTCCTTGCCTGCTCAGTCAAATTAATTAGGTTTAATTAAGAAAATACTTTATTTGTCCCAAAAGGAACTTAAATGACGTAACTTAAGTGACATAAGTATCCAAGTAAGAGTCGCCGCGGATGGTGATGCTTTGGGCAGTAGGGATGTAAGCAAACATCGATACGCCGATATATCGCGATATTTTATGTCACGATATTCAAAATATATATATATTCAAAAGCAATGTATCGATTCTTATTTTTATTCTGTTTTTTTAGAATTTCAATGGAGCCATTAATGATTCAGAGTCATTTTTGTAGTAAAATTAAAAAGTATGACTGCTAGTAGGTGGTTGCTTTCACCTTTTTCGTTCTAGAGGATCAAATAGATCTAGTAATAAAACTTGACGTGTTAAATTAAGTTAAAAAAAAAACACAATATATACTTACTTACTCATAGTATCGCAATTCACTGTATCGTCCCCCTGTATTGTGATACATATCATATCTTATCACTACATTCTTGCCAACACACATCCCTAGTGGGCAGGAGGAATTTCCGTTAGCAGTCAGTCTTGCAACGAATCTGACAAAGGCCTCTGACAGAAGACTGTCGCCGTATGTCTATCATGACTTGCTAACGGCTCAATATCCGGCCAGCTGAGACGATATTCCACAGAAACATGTCCGGGGATGACACCATCAGTGGCTGGGAAGCACTGCTTGCTAATCCACCTCCTTTGCTTTTGCCGCTCCTCTTTAAACCTCTGTCAGGTCGTATGGATAGAAAGACGGGCAGAGAGAGACACTGGAGTAGGGGATATGATCTTTTCAACCACTCTGGGATTCGGGGTGGTAGTACGAGTGTTATTTGAGGGTTTTTTGCGCCCAGTTGTAAAAACAATGCCTTGCTGCCACGGTTACGCTTAGACGGACGGCCGTGTCTTGGCCTAAAGCTGCTTTAACCTTCTCCACAGCTTCAACTCGGACCTGTCTGCTGTGTTCCTTGATATTCATGATGCCGTTTGTCCACTGATGTTCTCCGACAAACCTCCGAAGATGATAGATTTCATTTAAACATATCAAAGAAAGGGGGGGGATTCAGAATTAAGAAGATAATTTTTAGGGGTTAAATAAGATGCACACAAAATCCCAAATAAAACACAATTAAGTTTGTGGTTTGAGACGTTCAGAAATGTGTAAAGGTTCAAGGAGTATTTATACTTTGGCATGAGAAGCGGAAGAAAGCTGCTGAACCCCCCCACTGATGCAGCAGAGTTGGATGTATTTAAAAGGAAAATATACCTTTAATCTGCTCCAAACACAAACAGACAGTCACCTGATGAAGGATCTTTAATTATGCATGCAATCTGTTCCTCCGCCCAGCCGCTTATTATTGCAAAAAAAGGCTAGTGTTTGATGTGCTGCGTTGCCATATGCTACCACAGCCTGCAGAGGATGCATGCTTATTCCTTTTATGCATGCAAGACGAGGAGTTGGCCTGAATTTGAATGAGATTATCTTTGGACTCGGCTTCTCTGATTCAGAGGAAAGAAAAACGTGAATTCATCCGGTTTATCGGGAACGTCGGGGAATACAGGGGCTGATTTTTAAATACATTTCCCCCTGGCAGCAAACAGAAAGTGTCATTCTGAACCCTCCGAGGGGGGGGAGAAGCCAAGCAACAACAAACTTAATCAGAAGGCATACAAACACACGCGCGTTACAAAAGATGTCGGTCGGTGAAACAGGACTACCCTGCTGGCAAACCCACATTAAATTCCTCAGGCGTGACGGCGAAGGCTGGCCGAGCGCCGACCTCTTCGGACACGTATTTAGGATGGAGGCGTTCTCCCGAACGGGCTCTTACCCGAGATCGGACGCAGCTCTTCCTGGAGGCTTCCCGGAGCCGAGCCCAGGAGGCACCGCGGCCGGGACCGGACAGCCCCAGCTCCAACTCCCCGCAGTAGGCGCGGGCCAGGAGCTGGAACCAGAGGCAGTACGACTCCGACAGGCAGCCGTCCACGCCGGCCAGCCGAGCCCAGGGGCAGCCTCCGGACGGCGGGGAGGAGGAGAAGGAGCAGCAGCCTCTGGCGCTCTTCTCTACGTCCTGCAGATCCGGGCAGTCCTTCAGGCGAGCCGCAGGAAGCCCGTTCCTCTGAGCCAGCATGGCATCGCCGGGTCCAAGGCTCCTCTTCTCACCGCCTGTTCTAGACTCAGTTCTCAGAAACAGGGCTGTTCCCCTGGAAGTCCCACAGCCTCATGATGTTTCCACTCAGCCGGGAGGACAGCGCACTGCGGAGAGTCCGGTCCGATTCAATGACGCAAGACACACAAAACTCTCCCTCAAGTATGCAGACACACACACCAGGCAGCCTGAAGTGAAGTTCCCCTGCCTCCCTCATCTTCCTCGCCAACTCTCCTCCTCCTCCTCCTCCTCCTCCTCCTCCGAGGACGGCCTTTGAAAAGTTTCAGCCCACACCAGTGCCGCTGCGCTCACACGTGCCGAGGTCGATCCATGAATCATGAGAACAGACGGCAGACGAAGGCGAGAGGACACGCTATGAGGTTTTTTTTACAAGTTTTAGATCAGGAAAAAGGAAAGCAGGAAGGAGAGAGGGATTAAATCTTCACTGCGACAAGAACAGAGAAAGTAGATTAAGTTTAGATACGGGGGAGCTGAGATCCTGGAGCTCATCCAGCAGCTAACCTGATGGTTTGATGGCTCACGTTGGTAGCTGAGTCGCATAACGCCAGCAACAATTTATCGGTCCATTTCCCTGGAAAAAGACAGCTTGGTGTTGATCACCAAGAGGTGAGCACCGCTGCAGATCCGTCGCATGATAGCTTTAATAAAAGTTAAAAAGAATTTAGTTCATTTATCTGATTTATTCAATCTAGTCATTGTATTTCCAAGTACAAAACAGGCAGAAAGAAAGAAAGAAAGAAAGAAAGAAAGAAAGAAAGAAAGAAAGAAAGAAAGAAAGAAAGAAAGAAAGAAAGAAAGAAAGAAAGAAAGAAAGAAAGAAAGAAAGAAAGAAAGAAAGAAAGAAAGAAAGA
>OY747716.1:40262317-40457317 GCA_963556495.2 Valencia hispanica | reverse complement strand
AAAAAAAACAAAAAAAAATAAATTGGGGGATTTCCATGAATCTACAGTGAGAAGCGTAGGTGTTGGAAACTCAGCAGGAAGGAGAGAAAGAAAGAAAGCATGATGGGGGAAGAGCGTGGAGCGTGAATTCCCCAGCGAAGGAGCTGCTTGATAGGGACGATTGTCTGCAGTGGTCCCTGGACACCTTCAGACAAACACCACTGCCAATCAAGCTGCTCGTTCACTCCTCGGCAGCTGCTCTTTATACAAAAGCAGCAAATATGTTTATAATGACGTCCTCACTTTCTCCTCCTGGACGTTTCTAGATGTTGCATCAGTCCTCGTTGTTCAGACACACACACACCCTCCCCCTGGGGAGAGCCCATGTGGCCCAGGAGAGGTGGACATGACGAGATTAATCAAACAGCGATAATGAGGACACATTTATCCCTCTCTCAGCCTGACATTATGATGAAGGGACTAAACAAGAGCTGTTAAAAAAAACAAGAGCTGAACGTTGACAAAGAAACAACGCAGTAATTTGCAGAATGAAGACAAAACGCTGATAAGGTCCAGAGTTGCTTTCCATTTTCCTCCACATGTTGTAGGTCAGTGTTTCTCAGTCCTGAAAAGAACCGCTAACAGTAGATAGGAGGATAGATGGAGGGAACGACAGACAAAAGAATGGATGGATGGATGGATGGATGGATGGATGGATGGATGGACAGACAGAGAAACAGATGGATGGATGGACAGAAACAGATGGATGGATGGATGGACGGATGGACGGATGGACGGATGGACGGATGGACGGACGGACGGACGGACGGAGAAACGAGCAGATGGATGGATAGGTGGATGGATAAATAGAGAAACGGATGGATAGATGGATAGATAAACGGATGGATGGAAAAACAGATGGATGGATGGATGGATGGATGGATGAAGAAACGAGCAGATGGATGGATGGATGGATGGATGGATAAATAGAGAAATGGATGGATGGATGGATAAATAGATGGATGGATGGATAAATAGAGAAATGGATGGATGGATGAATGGATGGATAAATAGAGAAATGGATGGATGGATGGGTGGATGATGGGTGGATGGATGGATGGGTGGATGGATGGATGGATAAATAGATGGATGGATGGATAAATAGAGAAACGGATGGATGGATGGGTGGATGGATGGATGGGTGGATGGATGGATGGATGGATAAATAGAGAAATGGATGGATGGATGGATAAATAGATGGATGGATGGATGGATGGATAAATAGATGGATGGATGGATGGATGGATGGATGGATGGATAAATAGATGGATGGATGGATAAATAGAGAAACGGATGGATGGATGGATGGATGGATGGATGGATGGGTGGATGGATGGATGGGTGGATGGATGGGTGGATGGGTGGATGGGTGGATGGATGGGTGGATGGGTGGATGGATGGATGGATGGATAAATAAATAGAGAAATGGATGGATGGATGAATGGATGGATAAATAGAGAAACGGATGGATGGATGGGTGGATGGATGGATGGATGGATGGATGGATGGATGGATAAATAGAGAAATGGATGGATGGATGGATAATAGATGGATGGATGGATGGATGGATGGATAAATAGATGGATGGATGGATAAATAGAGAAACGGATGGATGGATGGGTGGATGGATGGATGGGTGGAATGGATGGATGGATGGATGGATGGATGGATGGATGGATGGATGGGTGGATGGATGGACGGATGGATGCTGTTAGTTGGTTGAATGTTGGTTGTTTTCAGTTCTGACTGCAGTGGAACCAGAGCTAATCACTGCATCAGTTTCCTCTCATACAGAAATACACAGTAAAAAAGTCCAGATCGGCTTCATCTTCTTTCTTTATTTTCAAGGTGTCAGGTTGTTTTTATCAGAGTAACTTTCTGTTCAGCCCGATTCCCTCCATTACAAACACAATGCAACTAATGTATGAATGTAGAACCCAAAGCCAGGATGAACCATTAGTTGGGCTGCATGTTAATAATGAGAAATACCACCATTTTTAACCGTTTCCATACAGGAAGACACCAAACATGTCCTCTTTCGAATCCACCTCGGCTTCCTTCGTCATCTTGTGAAACATTCAAAACAGTCATTTAAAATTCATGCAGCTAAATTCTAAAAATACTTCATCTCGAACGCGATTTAAAATATTCATCTTTGAAGATCAGCTCTGTTTTCATTCAACCACAAAGTTCTCCCTCTTTCTCTCTCTCTCTCTCTTGTCTTTGTTTGTGCATTGATGCAAAGAGCATGTTGTAGATTGTTTTATGTGTCATAATCCTTGGGGGAAAAAATGCGACGACCAAAACTGGAAAAAGGGCACGTCCGGCGTTAAGAAAACTAGAAATCGATACCTATCATCGTCAAAACAAGTAACCAGGTACTTCAGTGTTTCCCCAACGCTAGACCTCAAGGCACAATGCCCTGTTCAGCGAAAGCCTGTTCCATCAGCAATCAATTGAAATCAGGTGTGCTGAAGCAGGCAAAACATCTAAAACATGCAGGGCGGCGTGCCTTGAAGAGCAGGGCTGGCAAACACTGAACGACTTCACAGGAAAAGAACCCCTTTAACGACTCACAGAGGCCTAAGGAGAGAACATTTCTCCGCTCTAACATGTATAAAGATTGTGCTGATGTTTGGCTCCGGTGGCTTCCGACCTCACATAAACGTAGACTGACATAAACACCGCATGGCATTGCGTTGCTGTGGAGGCATTCAGTGGACCGTAAGTGATGTGGTTTGGGATAGATCTGGTGAGAGTTGTGAGGTCTGCACTGATGAAGACTGTGGGACACACCCTTTAAAACAACTCAATATCTTTATCTGACAAATATGGGCCAGAATATATATTATAAGAGATTAGAACCTATAAGACAAATAGTTTAGGTTTCTGGAAAGCAGGAGGGAGTATTTAGATATCCCCCCTCCCTCTACGTGTTGTTCCTTGTTGCACTTCATCAGACCTCGGGCTTAAGCCACAGAGGCTTCATCGACGCAGACGTCTACAGGGACGCCCGTAACTTCCCTCCCTGACATCATGCCGCATCTCTGCTAACTGACTTGTTTTGACGGTCTGGCTCCAACGCGGCACATGAGCAAGCGCCGCTAAATGTCAGGAAAACCAATTTACAGCCGTGATGTGGTGCATGATAAACTCGCACGACAGAGACCAAGAAAAACCCAACAAGATCGGCTGTGGGAATGGATTCGGGTCTGCCAGCTGGGCTTTGGTGTTGGTGCAGGGAAGAAACAGGCCTTCCCTGCTCTTTTGGAAGCACGGCATCTTGTTGAGATGGGAGTCAGCTCCGCTGGGTCTCAGGTCAACGGTTCTAAATCAGTAAAAGTTTGAATGCTTGGGGACAGCCAGACAGATTGGGGCCTCGTCTGAGGTAATCAGGAGGCCTCATGGGTGCCTTCCTGTGGAGGTTTTCCTTGCATGTCCCAGTGGAAAGACACCTATAAATCCCTTCTGGCCTAAGAACTCCCCTGGGATCCCTGGCAATTCTTACCTCTGTTTTGTACATCTAAAACAATTTCTATACTACCCCAGGGTTCGCGCGGGTTAGGGTCCACAATCTCCCGCAACTTCCCAAATACTTGAGATCTTCTCTAAAAAACCCTAGATCTGCCTATTTTAATAGTTCAAACACTAAATATACCTTAATATGCATTAATACGCATAGTGGAAACCATCTTAGAACTACCTCCTTAACTCTGTTCTTGGAGATACAGCCAATCAGCGGTAACAAAAAAACCAGCCGGTCTTGGATTGGCTGTTTTGCAAAAGCCAACCAATAGCCTATAGGGTGGAATTGCGGCTAGGTATTTAAGCTTCCCAAGCTGCATTTTCTTTCAAATATTTTGGATATACTCTACAAAAGAAATCCGGGAATAGGTAGGGGTCCACTGTACTTCTCTTGGTAGCTAAGTATTGACTTTTATTATTGATAATTAAATATGCTCAAATGTCATGTATAACGCAATTGTATAGCGTATTTTGACATTTTTTTTGAAAAACAATTTCCAATAACTGTGGTTCAATCACCATTTGGAATAATCCACTGTTAGTAAATATGAGAATCCTGAATAAACCAACTTAAGTTTGACAGACACCCTGACGGTAGAAAACTAATCAGTACCATAACCACACTACCTCACAGAAGACGAGAACTAGGTAATAAGAAATTACTTCAAACCATCGGCCATCAAAGGGGGGAAAAAACATCCCCATTACAGGTACGAATGGATGCATCCTGTGGCAACAGCTCAAAATGATGATACTATGCACAGGTACAAAGTCTGGGTAGAAAAATAGTTTAAAATGATTCAGATTAGTCTCAGGTGAGCTCTTTAGGAAGCTTGGAGAAATGACCAAGATCACTTCTGCTATTTAGCAGTAAAATGTGAAGAAATGAGGGACCACACACTGTTGCCAAGAGGATTTGCATGAGCCAAAACACTGACCGTGCTGAATATTTAGCAAGCTCTTTGCTCAGCTTAGCACAATAGAAGTTGGTTGAGCAATAGTGTGAAGCAATTTGAGCCCGTTTCGATGGCGAAAATTTGCACCCTATTTGGTTCTACTTTAGGAAACGGATAGCTTGACTCCTTCCCAAAAACTTCCTGCGTTTCCAATCTTGGATTTCTCTGACAGCTTTCTAATGAAGCTAACACCACTGATTAAACTTGTGTCACCCAAACACCTCCGCTTCTAATGTCCTCAAGGATAATAAAAAAAATAAAAATAAAAAGAGTCTAGGAAACAGCCTTTAACTATGTGTTAAAGTAAGAGTACTTAGGAGAAGGAGAATTAAGGGCTGTTTAAAGGTTCAAGTGAGTTCATGTGATGCAGACGGAGACAGACGGGATTTGTAGAAGGCGGGGCAGGTATGACCAAACAGTAATGTCCTGTATTACCCGAGGAGGCAAGCTGAGCTCTGACGTCACTCGGTTGAGAACATCTCACTGGTCGATGCCGCTAACAGAGAAAGTTTAAGTTATTGGCTGCCATCCGCCGTCCTCATGGGGAGGGAAAAGTCCCTCTGCTTTCATTCAAACTTCTCAACAGGATGAAAGCATTCCTTTAGAGTCGAGTGTTTGCCCAAACAGCTGACATCAGAGGCTCTTTACGGCCTCAACACCCCATGCTTTTCTTAGACCTGTGCCATTCTGCTCCCTGCACGCCTGTTCGACAGAACCCTGTTATGTAATAGAGGACGTGGGCCAGTCGAGCAGAAGAAAAGGCCATTTAGATCTTGACCTCTCTTCCCCACAGTGTGAAGCAACTCCGCCAATTTTCACTGCAATGTTTTCCTCCTGTGTTTGTCCAGGGGGAGCTGAGACAAATTGCTGCTCTGCAGGTCTGTCCGTCTGTGTTTTCTTAATCTGGAGTAAATGAGTCCAAGTTGACAGATGACTAACCCGTTACAGGAACCGCCTAACAATGATATTTAACCATCACCTACAAAAAAAACAAAGCAGGTAATGCTGCTATCTAGATGCAACTCATGATCTCTGTAACAGGCCTTAAGCTGTCCTATTATTTGATCAAGTATTACTGCTGATACTTAGACCCAAGAAGGTTGTGACAAAGACTTAAGACTTGACTTAGATTCAGAGTCTAAAGATATCAAACCTGACCTAGACTCGAGGACCAACAACTCGAGACTTAATTTAGGCACAAGACCTGACTTATACTTGGGCTCTAAAGACTTGAGACAAGACTTAGACTCATGATTCACAGGTATAAGACTTAGACTAAAGCTCTAACAACTCAAGACTTGACGTAGACTTGGGACCTAAAGACTCAAGACCTGCCAGACTTAGAATAACACTAAAACAACTCAAGACTTGACCTAAACTAACGTTCTAACAACTCAGGATTTGATTTAGAATTTTGCTCTAAAGACACTAGACTGGAATTATTCTTCTGCCCTAAAGACTCTAAAGACTTGACTTAGACTAACACTCCAATAACTCAAGACTTCACTTAGACTTGTCCCCGAAAGACTCAAGACTTGACCTAGACTGATATTCTAACAACTCAAGACTTAACTTAAACTCTTGCCATAAACGCACAAGACTTGACTTAGACCTGGGCCCTAAAGACTTAAGACTTGACTTACACTAACAACTCAAGACTAGACTTAGACTTGTGCTCTAGAGACTTGATTTAGACTAATGTTCTAACAACTCAAGACTTGACTTATACTGTAAAGACTTGAGACAAGACTAAGACTCCTGATTCAAAAGGTACAAGACTAAAACTTACTCTAACAACTCGAGACTTGCCTTAGACTAGCGCTCTAAAGACTCATGGCTTGACTAAGACTATCACTAACTATTTAAGATGATTCATATTTGTCCTCTAAAGACAAGATTTGACTTAGACTCACACTGATAGGACTTGAGGCTTGACATAAAGAGCATATTGCAGGGAAAATGTTTTTCTGAAATGCAGGCAGAACATCCAAAAATTACTATTTGAAATGTTTATAGAGGGCATTTTAAATTTCACAATGCATAACGGCACAAATTCAAATGAAAAAGTTTCATAATCTTGACCTGTGACATAAGAGGGGGGGTTAATATGCTATGCGCTGCCTCAGCTCAGTAGGTAGTTATCAGGTTGAGCGGTCATGTTATCAAGAGTCAGCGTGTTCACTAGTTTTGGATTGCATTTTTCTTTACTGTAAGTCATTATGTCTGTAGAGACTGTATAAACACCAGCCTGTCAGGACATCGAGTCCACAGGTTTCCAAACAAAATAAAAAAAACCTGGGTGTGTTTTGTGCATCTGAAAAGCCTGAACTCAACTTCAACTTCGGCCATGAAAAACATGACACACCAGCCAAAGTGCCTTCGGTGCTTACAGCTTCATTGGAACCGCTGTCAGCGGCTGCTTCTGGACCTGCTGCAGGCGGGAAACACGATCACGGATCAATCAGAGGCTCAGCTCTATGGAGACGGGATCTGTGCATTGTAAGTCTTGTTGTCTAACATCTGCTGATTACAGATTTCTTGAAAGAATTATATGAAAGATGAGAATCAATGTGATATGTTGGTTGCAAAAGAAACAGTAAAGCTAGCGTGCAGCACTAAGGCTAACAACATTAGCTTCGCTTAGCAAGGTTTTGTTTTGGCCATTAATCCTTTCCCCGGTCTCTCTCTTTGCTCTCTGGGGCGCAGCAGGCTCATAGCTGTATGGTTGGGGTCCATCATTTGTAAAGATTAAAAGAGTCGGCATTAAAATCCAGGACTCCCTTCTGCTAAGTCACTTCCGGTCTGGCAGAGATTAAATCTTCTCACAAAAATGACTCCAAAAGCTGAAATAATTTATGTATGATCATATTTCTATTTAGAAACGGTTCCAAATATTTTTACAAATATTGTGGTGTTAGGAGGGCTCTAGCCTGCAACCTGCACTTTAAACGTGTACTCTAAAGATTTGAGATTCGGCTCAGACTCTACCTTTATTTCATGTAATCGACAAAATAAATTAAGCCGATGTGAAAGCCACCGATCGCTGCTCTGGGAGGGATACAAATGCTCTCCTGAGAAGGGCTGTGGTTGATTTTGTTATCCATGGATGTTGCGGACCATATGCTAATAATGGTAGTTAATCTGTCTCTGCAGTAGGACGATAACAATGACCACATTCATTTCTTCCAAACTGAACTCTGTAAAAAAAAAAATAAAAAAAAATAAAAAATGACATCAGTTCTGTTTTTATTTCTCTTTCCAGAAAGTTATTTATCAAATGTAATAAAATAAAATAAAAACTTTATCCAACAATCTGACTCAGGAATGTTGGTTTGTAGGGTGTGACCTCATGTGTGCAACTGTAAATAAAAAGGAGAAGGGACCGTTTGTGGAACTGTAAAGTACCCGATCGAGAACTAAGTCTGCTTATAAGCTGCTACTGATTGAGATCTAACATAAAATTGGTCATAAGTGGTGGAAAAACATCACAAGGATGTAAAATGGAATTCGATTTTAAGATTAAGTGGCCAAGACCTGCAAATAATACTGCTAAATAAGTTATTTTTCTTCTCTTTTTATTATAAGGTCTACCACAAATATTTAACAAACCAGAATTAGATTTTTTAGTTGCAACAACAAAAACTGGTTTCTCACAAAAAATAAATAAAAATAAATGGGGAAAGTCAAAGCAGTCAAAGGTCTCACTTTAAGGACATCAACCTTACATTTGGGCATCAAGAAAAATGCCTGAAATTTCAGATTAAAGGTTAAGCAAGATCTTTAAGATAATTACAAACAGAATATTCAAATTGATTTGCAGCTGAGATTCAAGGTGAGCTTAGGAGCCAGTCGGTAAAGGTGCAGACATCAACAGCGGTAGTAGCCATCAAAGCGTGCGTCCTACTGGTGTAACCTCTTTAATCCTTCTAGGAGATCCAGAATCAGCTTCTAAACTAACCAATCCCACTGACAGCAGCGTTTCAACGTTGTGTCAGGAATAGCAGCAGGAGTTGTCTGTAGCAACTCCTCTGCTGGGGAACGCCGTCAATGCAACAAAACGGCATCAAAACCCAAGTAGAAGGCAGTTTGGCAATGACACAATATGTTATTTATCTACTAATAAAACCTTTAAAAAAAGAGAGGATTCTTTACTGCCATCAATGAGGAAATAATAAGAAAAGTGACACAGGAAAATTATTTTTTTTTCACACTAACTGGCATTGGCAATAATTCTTAGATTATTTCATATACATTATTTAAAGCTAAGATTATTGAGATTTCAGTGATGTATGCCCATAAAGGATATCATCAGGACTGTAGACGCAGTGAAACGCTTGCACCAAACCACTCGGAAATGCAAAAAGACTCACCGTTTGAACCCTCATACCTTTGACAGAACTGTGATCTCCAACAAAAACGGCCTTTTTAATCCACAAGGGTCCAATTCATTTAGTCCAATAAAATAGTTGGTTCACAACAAAGTCTGACGTCCATAAACCAACATAATCTGCTGCTGAAAACCCACAAAATTTCTTTCGGACGTTTCCATTAGTCACAAAGATTTCATTCTAACTTCAGTTTGCATGTTCCTTTTTTTTTTTTTATACCATTTTTGGGGCAAAAATTGGAGTAAATTTAAGAGGTTAACACTGCTATTGCCCAGACCAATCAGTAGAATGTGTCATGGGAGCCAGCCAATCAGTCAATCCCATGTATTGAAGTGAGAGTATTAAGAGGAGAGTAGCCACTAGTGCAAGGACTAATGGGAGATGTTAATATGTTCAGTATGTATATGTAAACACAAGGTTTTCCTGTCTGTTTTTGGCTGGCTGTACATCACCATGAGCAACATTGCTGCTGTAGTTTGTCGCCACTGTTCAATGTTAATAAAGTTGTAGTCCTGTTGGATTTGCACTACAATTGGGATCTCTGTCTCCAGCGCTACAGCATCATTGCCAAAAGAAAGCCGCATGGACTGTCAGCCAACCAAAGTTTTGTGTTTTGAAGATTTTACTTAAAATGTCTGCGTATTTTTATATTTTTGTCAAACAATATTAAAATAGACCGTTAATGTCCGACGGTCTCCGGCGGTTTTTTTGTTTGTTTGTTTGTTTGTTTCTTGCGAACGCTGTGAATGTCGCTGCACTGAAAGACCCACAGACACAAATACCGCTTTTATAAACGTAAACGTTTTAAAATAAGCTTCTTCAACACAATATTTACATAAACGAGCGTGATTTGTATCACCAAACTGCACACATCTGCAACAATCACAATAGTTTCAAAACTTTGATACTTATTGAGGTTCTGATGAAATCAGGAGCGGAGAAAATAGTAAAAGTAACAACTGCAACAAAGTTTCCCCATTAATTGTAACAAAAAATTTAAATTTTATCACGTTTTTTACGATAATGTTCAATGACACAATGAATGCTCACCCCTAAGTCTGATCTAGTTGGTTGGCGATATAAACCGAATAAGGTAGAAATGATCAATTTAGCCAAAGGTAGAGATTTCGACTGTACCGGCCCTACCGTGATTGAGGATTTTGATGATGTCATCAAGCTGTGCCATCATACTTTGTACGAGGCTAGGGCGTAGAATTGGGTAGGGACACGTCCCTACCAATATTCAGCCGCTACTGTGTCGTCACTATCAATTCAACCGCTATCTGTAGTGTTTAGTCAATGATTATGGCACACAAAGGGTTAAATGTCGCCGGTCTCTGCTAGAAATCCCGCCTCTAACCCAAATATCGCTTCCTGATTGGCTGCCGGGTTCTCGCTAACTTACATGTGATTGGCTGTCCCCGCTGTCATTCCATCTGCTCAAATCCTAGAGCGGTAAAGCTTGTCGAACTGTTAACGTCTCAAGCTACAACGGCTAGTTGGGCCGGATGAGATGAGAGGCATCTGCGAGTGTAAAGTTGTCAACACGTTTGGCATTTGTTCTGCCCGTGTCACGTCGGAGCAACGGTTTAAAAACATAAATAAAATTTATGGTATAAATACAACATAACTTCATATTCTAGATGATCATGTGATTTTATGTATCCATATTTTTGGGGGAATAAATGACATAATAATAGTGTGAAAGTAAAGGTATTTTTTGCTCAGGCAATAACTTTACCATCAAACTCTGATCATTCTATCCCTAATTTGTTTGTCATGCATCAACATATTTTTGTAAGGTGACAGACAGCAGTGAGGCTGGAGGAGATGGAGAAGGAGAGACCAGAGGAGGTAAAGGAAGAGAGGCAGGAGCAGATGAAGGGAGAGAGGCTGGAGGAGGTAGAGAAGGAGAGACCAGAGGAGGTAGAGGAAGAGAGGCAGGAGCAGATGAAGGGAGAGAGGCTGGAGGAGGTAGAGAAGGAGAGCCTGGAGTAGATGAAATGATAGAGGCAGGAGGTAGAGGAGAAGCTGAAAAAGAGGCTGGAAATTCACAGGTGAGGTTAAATAATGCTGGATGTGTTAGCCATGAGATTCAGCACTGTGATAGACCAAATCAAATGTATTTATAAAGCGCTTTTCATGCAAACAGCAACACAAAGTGCTTTACATGATAAAAACCGTTTAAACAGAATAAAACAAGCCTAACATAGCGGTTAAAAAATGTTAGTATGATGATGATCTGAATAACGATGATTCACCCATGTGGCTTTAAAACCAGAGCCTTATATCTAAGAGGCCTCATCATGTATTACTAGTGTGTATGTGTTTACAGTAGTTGCTATACAGTTGTCAAATTTATATTGTGGTTGGTTCCTAAGGAATCTGATCCACCTGGAGAGAGCAGCAGGGAGAGTGGCAGTAATCAGGTGGATATTCTGGACAGGCCCAACCAACCTGACCCAAATAACATTCAAGCTCAACAGCTATCAAACAGGACCCTCCATTTCCAAGCGAGTTGGTACAAGGAGTATCCATGGCTGCACTATAGCACCTCCATCAAGTGTGTTCTGTGTTAAAACATACACCATAAAGAAAAGTGACCTGTCCAAAAAGGCAGACACTGCCTTTTCATCAAAGGGATTCAATAATTGGAAGAAGGCACTTGCCAGTTTTCAGGGGGCATCAAAATAGCAAATCCCACCATCATGCCGTGACAGTTAGTGCTCAAGAGAGAAGCCCGATAGATTCACAACCTTGGAGCACTTTTGTGTCCCCACCAATCTCAAAATCAAACCTACTCCCTTGGTACCAGGTACGCAAGGAGGATAAATACTGATGTTCAGTGTTTGTCTTCACACTAGATATTGCCAGTTTAAAATTTGTTATTTTCCTATTTAAGACACCGTGGGAACTTTAAGCATTTCTCACTCAAATACGTGGAGCGTTATTTTTGTGCGATGTTAAATTCATAAATAAGTAAACAGGAAAGTAGAAAATGTTGAACATTGCGTTTTCATAACATGTAAGCTTTTACTTTATTTGAAATATCTTCATCTTTATGTTGTGAGAATTTTTGTGTTTGCGTATTTCGCGCATTTTTTGGAACATGACTTGAATATTTTTTGAATGCATTTTTCACAATAACAGTTTAATGTGACTCGAGCCTGCGGAGAACTAAACCCCAACAGGGCAGGGCCGACGACGAGGCAGCATCAGACCCAGCACTGTGGGACATCGATAATAATAAGGGGGAAGAAGTGGTGAACCGAAGGAGAGGAAACAGTTTCCGAGTAACGACGGTGAGTAAAGTCAAAGCAAGACTGAACAGCAAGGAAATCAATATAGAAAACTGTGTAATTATATCCTGACAAAGAGCAGCATGAAAGAGACTGTTGAGAAACTGAAGGGATGATTGGCACTACAATATCGTGCCGAGGTGTGGTACTTTCCCAATGAAATTAAACTTATATATATATATATATATATATATATATATATATATATATATATATATATATATATATATATACACACACACTTATATATATATATATATATATATGCAAATACTTCCTTCCAGAAATCTTAAATCCAAAAAGGTAATGTACGTCAACATTGTTCCTACTAGAACACTGCAGAAAACATTCCCATTACTATTTCATGTGAGGTATGTCATCTGACTAACTCATGAATTATAAAGAAAACAAAGATCCTGGAGAACCGGTCATGAACAACAAGTGATAGAAAATGTGAATGCAGCGGGGCTGGGTTGGTGTAGCGCTGTCCAACACGGGTCTCTGAGGAGGATGACGCAATATAAGGGGGGGGTGTCACAGATATGTTGACTGTTACAAGCTCCATCCCCCCCCCTCCACCTCCTCCACTGTGTCCGCTGCAGCCCCACCCTGCGCTGAGGCCCATCTGGAGGGATTCGTGACCCGGCTGATTAAAAGCAGTTGGTGAGATACGCCTGCAGGAATGCTGAAGCCGCAGGACGAGCCCTGAGTGAGTGTGTGTCTTAGCTGCTGATGCTGTTTACTCACATACATGTTGGCGTGCAACCAGGGGTGGGTTTAGACTGCATGTGTGTAAAAAGTCACATGACCGTCAGCTCCAATCAGGAATCAGCATCCTACTGGGACTGATGGGTGAATCAATGCAACTGAATCACAGGTAAAGTTTAAATACAAGACAAAGAAACACCACAGGGAGGGAGGGAGGGAGGGAGGGATGGAGAAAGGAGGGATGGAGAAACAAACAAACGGATGGATGGATGGATAAGCAAATGAACGGATGGATGGATGGAGAAACAAACGAACGGATGGATGGAGAAACAAACGAACGGATGGATGGATAAGCAAATGAACGGATGGATGGAGAAACAAACGAACGGATGGATGGATAAGCAAATGAACGGATGGATGGATAAACAAACTAACGGATGGATGGATGGATGGAGAAACAAACGAACGGATGGATGAACAAACGAACGAACGGATGGATGGAGAAAAAAAACGAATGGATGGATGGATAAACAAACGAATGGATGGATGGATGGATGGAGGGAGGGAGGGAGGAACAAACGAACGGATGGATGGATGGATGGAGGAACAAACGAACGGATGGATGGAAAAATGAGTTGATGATGGAGAAACGACTGGATGAATGGATGGATGGATAAACAAACAGATGAAGAAACAAATAGATGGAAGGAAGGAAGGAAGGAAGGAAGGAAGGAAGGAAGGAAGGAAGGAAGGAAGGAAGGAAGGAAGGAAGGAAGGAAGGAAGGAAGGAAGGAAGGATAAACAAAAGAACGGATGGATGGACGGCTGGGAAATCATGGAGGAATGTTGATGGAAACTGCCTCAGCTCTTACGGTTTTCAGTCGTTTATGTTCTGTTTAAAAGATTAAATACTAAAGGTCACCGTATAACAGAAAGACTTTAGATTTATCTGAAAGGAAAAGTAAGGAGAGACAGAAAACAGGAGACTAAGAATGAAGAACAAGGATGGAAGGAAGGATTCAAGGAAAGAAGGAAAAGTAGTTCCCCCAGTACTCTACCTCTTTGCTCCATCTGTTTCTAATTCCAACTGCAAATAAGTACGTACTACTAGCCTTCCCGGCTGTGTGGCCTATTCCTGGTTAAACACAACCAGGCTGAAGAGCCCATGGCGGATCTTTACTGCTTCCCTCCATACAGGGGCTCCTCCATGCGGTTAATGCTGGACCCAACATGTGTCTAACTGTGTAACTGAATGATGAAGAGATGAGCGACGAGGATGAAACCCACACGACCGAGGTCTGCACCAAGGCGCTGTCGGAGGAGTATTATGCGGTGAGGCCAGCATGGTTTGGTTGTAAAGCCGTGCTTTTATGAGTTTTGTGGCTGAGCGGCTGTCAGCGACGCTTCAGACATCTTTAACAACTACATTCTGCATAAACCGAGCCAACGAACCTCCACTTCTACATCTAGCAAACTAGTTAAGAGTGTTTAGACACCTGCAGCTTAGGAAACTGGACCATATGGCTTAAGTAGGAATATGTTATTATTTTCCCTAAAAGGTTGGGACATATACTGCCCTAAAGTGAACAGAATAGGACCAGAAAGAGAGATGACATACAGGTCCTTCTCAAAAAATTAGCATATTGTAATAAAGTTCATTCTTTTCCATAATGTAATGATAAAAATTAAACTTTCATATATTTTAGATTCATTGCACACCAACTGAAATATTTCAGGTCTTTTATTGTTTTAAAACTGATGATTTTGGCATACAGGTCATGAAAACCCAAAATTCCTATCTCAAAAAATTAGCAGATCATGAAAATGTTCTCTAAACAAGCTATTAACCTAATCATCTGAATCAACTAATTAACTCTAAACACCTGCAAAAGATTCCTGAGGCTTTTAAAAACTCCCAGCCTGGTTCATTACTCAAAACCGCAATCATGGGTAAGACTGCCGACCTGACTGCTGCCCAGAAGGTCATCATTGACACCCTCAAGCAAGAGGGTAAGACACAGAAAGACATTTCTGAACAAATAGGCTGTTCCCAGAGTGCTGTATCAAGGCGCCTCAGTGGGAAGTCTGTGGGAAGGAAAAAGTGTGGCAGAAAACGTTGCACAACGAGAAGAGGTGACCGGACCCTGAGGAAGATTGTGGAGAAGGACCGATTTCAGACCTTGGGGGACCTGCGGAAGCAGTGGACTGAGTCTGGAGTAGAAACATCCAGAGCCACTGTGCACAGGCGTGTGCAGGAAATGGGCTACAAGCCACCTTTGAACCAGAAACAGCGGCAGAAGCGCCTGACCTGGGCTACAGAGAAGCAGCACTGGACTGTTGCTCAGTGGTCCAAAGTACTTTTTTCGGATGAAAGCAAATTTTGCATGTCATTCGGAAATCAGGGTGCCAGAGTCTGGAGGAAGACTGGGGAGAAGGAAATGCCAAAATGCCTGAAAGTCCAGTGTCAAGTACCCACAGTCAGTGATGGTCTGGGGTGCCATGTCAGCTGCTGGTGTTGGTCCACTGTGTTTTATCAAGGGCAGGGTCCATGCAGCTAGCTATCAGGAGATTTTGGAGCACTTCATGTTTCCATCTGCTGAAAAGCTTTATAGAGATGAAGATTTCATTTTTCAGCACGACCTGGCACCTGCTCACAGTGCCAAAACCACTGCTAAATGGTTTACTGACCATGGTATTACTGTGCTCAATTGGCCTGCCAACTCTCCTGACCTGAACCCCATAGAGAATCTGCAGGATATTGTGAAGAGGAAGTTGAGAGACGCAAGACCCAACACTCTGGATGAGCTTAAGGCCGCTATCGAAGCATCCTGGGCCTCCATAACACCTCAGCAGTGCCACAGGCTGATTGCATCCATGCCACGCCGCATTGAAGCAGTCATTTCTGCAAAAGGATTCCCGACCAAGTATTGAGTGCATAACTGAACATAATTATTTGAAGGTTGACTTTTTTTATGTTAAAAACACTTTTCTTTTATTGGTCGGATGAAATATGCTAATTTTTTGAGATAGGAATTCTGGGTTTTCATGAGCTGTATGCCAAGATCATCAGTTTTAAAACAATAAAAGACCTGAAATATTTCACTTGGTGTGCAATGAATCTAAAAATATATGAAAGTTTAATTTGTATCATTACATTATGGAAAAGAATGAACTTTATCACAATATGCTAATTTTTTGAGAAGGACCTGTAGATACATCCTTCACAGGGTTTTTAACTGAATTCATGCCCCATCTCAGATTATTAAGAGTTCTCCTTTTTAGGCAGATTACAAATGTAAAAAGGATGGCTGGATAGATGGATGGACAGAAAGTTAGATAGTTGGATGGATGAATGGATAGATGGATGGATATCTATATCGAGAGAGAGAGAGAGAGAGAGAGAGAGAGAGAGAGAGAGAGAGATAGATAGAGAGAGAGAGATAGAGATAGAGATAGAGATAGAGATAGAGATAGAGATAGATACATCGTAGATAGTTGGATGGAAGGATGGATGGATAGTTGGATGGATAGATGGATGGACAGAAAGTTAGATAGTTGGATGGATGGATGGATGGATGGACCCTCAGCAGCAGATGATCAAACTGATCCCAACCCGCTGATGGAAACAATAGTCTGGTTTTATTCACGGCGTCGGCACACCTTCCACTTGTAGCAACGCGGGTCTCAGTATGAAGCAAAAGCGGCCAAAACACCCGTAGTTCTCACAGAGATCCCAGAACCAGAACCAGGTGAGTAAAAGACACCATTGCAAAACTCAATTCCATTGAAAAATGAGCACAAAGAAATCATCTGGCAAATGGGTCAGAACTCAAGAATCCAGGCCAGGATAGCCCCACCCCGGCCCAGCTGGAAGAAATAATGGGCTCATACTCCTCATCCTTCCTTCCCATCTCTCTGCACTTCTCGTCTCACAATATAACCTTTTTTTTAAATTGACTCTAGCTCTGACTTTCTCTGACGGCTCTGTAAGCACGATGTGGAGGGCGCAGCAGCGAGGGTGTTGCCGCTGTGTTCTCCGTCTCCACAGTAAACAGCCAGTCGGCGTGTGAGCCACTCGCTCTGGCATGCGAGAAAGGGCTCCCTCTTTTAAGAAATGAAAACCAAAAGGAAAACAGATGGATGTCGTCTGTGAAACAACACGGAAATGTAAAAGCTGTGGAAGGGAACGAACCTTTTGAGCACAGCGTTGTCGCCTCTGGCACCTTCAGGCTCGTTTTAGCAGCAGTTCGTCATGATTAGTGTGAATTAGCCAAAGGCAGACGTAGGCCTGGAAATGTGCGTTTATGGTTCATTCTTCAACACTGCAACCCTACATACAAAATTTATCAATCTTACTTTTCACTGTATGTGTAATATTTCTTCTTTTATTGTAGTACCTAGTTTTATTTATCAATATCGTATTATAAAAATTTGTTCTTCACAGATATTTAAGAACAGACTTCTGAACAGCTAACGGCATGTTAAAACAACATATTTCGTATTTACATTTGTTTTTGTTAATTATGGTGTTTTTTTTGGTCTTACATGTGCGTATTTTGAGCTTATTTGATTTATACATTAATAGAGCTTGCTGATGTCCATATAATGTCCCAACACCAGGTATGCCATCAACGCTGGTCCATGTCACGCCGTCCTGTCCGCACATAAAAAAAAATCAGCTGAAAGATGCAAGGACCGCTCTATGTGTTGTCAATCGACCACAACTAGGGCTGGGCGACGTATCGATTATATCAAATTTTCCGTTAATGAAGATCGAATTTTTGGAATATCGAAAACATTTTTCGACCATGCACCTCTTTGGGTTTCCATAGTTCAAACTGATGTCACCCCCCTCAAGGCCTTCTATCTGGTTTTGCAAGCATGTTTTATGTTTTATGGCGCGTGTTTATTTGAACTTTGAATTCAGGTCAACACCATGAAGGGATGATTGAAATAAAAGTTTAATAAAAAAAAAAAGTTTAGTTTATTTTTTAAAGGATAGAAACGAAGAAAAAAAGCAATTTTATATATAAAAAAATCTAATCTGACATTTGAACTTTGAGTTCAGGTCAACACCATGAAGGGATGATTGAAATAAAAGTTTAATTAAAAAGAATTCTTGAGATTTGTAATTTTTTAAGGATAGAAAGGAAGAAAAAAAGCAATTTATATGGAAAAAAATCAAATTTGACATTTGAACTTTGAGTTCAGGTCAACACCATGAAGGGATGATTGAAATAAAAGTTTAATTAAAAAGAATTCTTGATAGTTGTAATTTTTTAAGGATAGAAAGGAAGAAAAAAAGCAATTTTATATACATAAATAAAAATCTAATTTGACATTTTTTTGAAAAATCAACGATTTTATTTTTAATTTTTATTAATATTTTTAACAGTTGTATAATGACACGTTCAACTTTTGAAAGTAAATCTTTAAAATCAAAATAGGACCAGAAAATGTTAAATATTGACAAAAACCACAACACATGCCTAACTGGACTTTACTAAGCGGCACATGTTTTTTGTTCCTCTCTGTTCCACATTTGACGGTAAAGCTAATAGGACAGGGCCGATGTGTGTCAGCCGAATGAAACTGCACAGGTCAAGCGGTTCGTCCTCTGGAAGCACCAGGCGTGAGAGGATGGAGAGGCTGACCGACACACGACAGTGGATCTATAGATTCTCTGTCAGGACTCTGCAGAGGGATTATTCACCCCCTCCGATCCTCTCCCTCGCTCTTCTCCCCGTCATGCATGACGTGACCCGCTCCTCGCCGTTTGAAACGTATGGAGCAGAAAGCAAAGACGCTCAAGCAGCCGGGCACGGAGAAAACGACGAGCAAATGCGTGCTTATTAGCCGTCTAAAAAGGGGGAGGTTGGGCCAATATTCAAATGCATACTGTGGATGAAACCAGTGAAATAAAACAAAAACTCGTGCAGGAGGAGCTCCACCCACTGGTGGTGCTCTCACCAGCTCCGTCTGCAATGCAGCAAAGAGAGCTGCATCCTTTCCAACCTTGTTCACCCCCCCCCCCCGACTGATCTTCCCCGCTCCCTGCATCCCCTTTGTGTTTAATTTATCTTTTTTATTGTATGGTTAGAAGTGTTTAATCTTGTGTTTGCACAAAGCACCGCAGCAGTTTTCCTAATGTTGTGAACCTGTTCACACGTATAGCAATAAAACCTTCCTGATTCTGATTAATGCGTTACCACGGTTACAGCTCCAAGGACGAGACAGTGATTCTCGGCTTTGCAGAAGAAAAAAAAATTTAAATTGAAAGAATCGAGCACCTGAAAACCTTTTTTCCCCTTGCTTCTAAAACAAAACAAAAACAGTTTACTGCACCGCAGTGCACATATGTCACCAGGATTACGTGGCTGCATGGGGAGAGGTTGGGGAAGGGGGGGGGGGGGGGGGGGTTTATTATTAAAAATCAGCATTCTGTTCACGCCTCTTTTCACTCTGCCCACCCCCCGTCCCACGGTGCAGGACGCCGAGACACAGCGCTGCGGCGGGCACACACGATTGCAGCGGTAAAATGTAACTCCAACTGCGGTTACCCTGAAATGCAAATGCAATCGATGCGAACAAATCCGTGCAAAAAAATGCCAAAAAGGCTCGAAAACAAATGTCACACGTCGCCCAAAACCAACATTCTCCCCGGTGGAAAACGGCCCAGTCAAAGTTCAGAGACGTGCCCCAAAAAGGCTCTAGAAAGTAACGACGACAATGCCACTATTTTTCTGATTGGGATAAAAGTTTGTGGTTTCTAACGCACTGAAATGGTCGGCACACTTAAACCGGGCTTTGTGTGTAAACATTAACGTGTCTCTGGTTTAATGCTTCGCTGCAGTCAAAAAACACATTCTACATTTTCACACCAACCAGGAAGCATCTCAGAAAAGAATCATTTACTAGTCTTCATGTTTTCAGAAACTACCCAAACTCCAAAGTTTTGGCTGGAAGTTTTTCCCTATCTTGCATTTTCTCATTGTTTCGGTCTGTTTTGTTACCAGGTCATTGACCAAACTACTCTGGAACAGCTGGGATGCTACCTGATGCTTTAAACTCTAATGTTTCCTACATGTGTGTGTAAAAAATGTGTGTGGGCGTGAAACAATGGATAAGATGCCATCTGTGCAATAAGTCCAGTAGTTGAACTTTCCAGTCAGCTGGTGGCGGAGGCGACTGGGAACGACAGGGACTCAGCTACATGTACGAACGTAGCCGGGGGTTGTCGTTTGTTTTTTTTAAACTAATATTCTCACCACCTTGGTTTTTTTTTTGTTTCGCTTTTCTTTTTTTTTTACTCCGTTTATACCTAACCGCATAAGTGCGATGTTAGGTAAATTCATGGACATGCCAAACCTGTAGGGGGCAGTAGTCCCCCCAAATCCTGCATGGCTGAAACTCCAGCAGCAGCCACACTGTCTATCCCCTAAAAATGTCCGGGCGGCACACCCGACTTATATTTGTCTCATTTAATGTTCGTGACGAATTCATGTTAAGATAGCTGCTGTTTTGCTTCCTAAGTCCCAGTAATGGTAGTGAAAACTAGCAGCGTTAGTGGAAGTCCTTCCTAACGTTTTCCTGGTTTGATCACGTGACTTTCAGCATAAAGCCCTTTATGAAAAACAATCGATTTGAACCCTTTTGTATCATTATTGATTTGGAACGTTTCACATCACAGTTAATCGATTCAATAGTGAATCGGCACACCACTAATAGCAAGCTTTGTGATACGTTCGTCCTCTTATGAGAAGAAGCCTACGGTCAAAATGATTTGCAGTTTAATCTGCAAAATATCTCTAGAGAGATAAAAAGGTACTTTTGTTATTACTCCAGAAGTGTAAAAAGTTTTATCAGCAGCAAAACTTTATGTAATAAAACCATTTATCAATTATTTGCATGAATTGTTTGCAGATCTTTCAGAGCACCAAACTCACGATTAGGTAGGTAGGTAGGTAGGTAGGTAGGTAGGAAGGAAGGAAGGAAGGAAGGATATATTAATGGATGGATGGATGATGAATGGATGGATGTATTAATGGATGTATGGATGGATTAAAGGATGGATTAATGGATGGATGGATAGATGGATTAAAGGATATATTAATTAATGGATGGATGGATGGATTAAAGGATGTATTAAAGGATGTATGGATGATGAATGGATGGATGGATGGATGGATTAAAGTATATATTAATGGATGGATGGATGGATGGATGGATTAAAGGATGGATGTATTAATGGATGTATGGATGGATTAAAGGATGGATTAATGGATGGATGGATTAAAGGATGGATGGATGATGAATGGATGGATGGATAGATGGATTAAAGGATATATTAATTAATGGATGGATGGATTAAATGATGTATTAAAGGATGTATGGATGATGAATGGATGGATGGATGGATGGATGGATGGATGGATGGATAGATGGATTAAAAGATATATTAATTAATGGATGGATGGATGGATTAAAGGATGTATTAAAGGATGTATGGATGATGAATGGATGGATGGATGGATGGATGGATGGATGGATAGATGGATTAAAGGATATATTAATGGATGGATGGATGGATTAAAGGATGGATGTATTAATGGATGTATGGATGGATTAAAGGATGGATTAATGGATGGATGGATTAAAGGATGGATGGATGATGAATGGATGGATGTATTAATGGATGTATGGATGGATTAAAGGATGGATTAATGGATGGATGGATTAAAGGATGGATGGATGATGAATGGATGGATGGATGGATGGATAGATGGATTAAAGGATGGATTAATGGATGGATGGATTTATTAATGGATGGATTAAAGGATGGATTAATGGATGTATTAATGAATGGATGGATGGATGGATGGATGGAAGGATGTATTAATGAATGGATGGATGGAAGGATGTATTAATGAATGGATGGATGGATGTATTAATGAATGGATGGAAGGATTAAAGGATGTATTAAAGGATGTATGGATGATGAATGGATGGATGGATGGATAGATGGATTAAAGGATATATTAATGGATGGATGGATGGATTAAAGGATGGATGTATTAATGGATGTATGGATGGATTAAAGGATGGATTAATGGATGGATGGATTAAAGGATGGATGGATGATGAATGGATGGATGTATTAATGGATGTATGGATGGATTAAAGGATGGATTAATGGATGGATGGATTAAAGGATGGATGGATGATGAATGGATGGATGTATTAATGGATGTATGGATGGATTAAAGGATGGATTAATGGATGGATGGATTAAAGGATGGATGGATGATGAATGGATGGATGTATTAATGGATGTATGGATGGATTAATGGATGGATGGATTAAAGGATGGATGGATGATGAATGGATGGATGTATGAATGGATGGATGGATGGATAGATGGATTAAAGGATGGATTAATGGATGGATGGATTTATTAATGGATGGATTAAAGGATGGATTAATGGATGTATTAATGAATGGATGGATGGATGGATGGATGGATGGATGGATGGATGGATGGATGGATGGATGGATGGATGTATTAATGAATGGATGGATGGAAGGATGTATTAATGAATGGATGGATGGATGTATTAATGAATGGATGGAAGGATTAAAGGATGGATGAAGGATGGATGGATCTGAAACTATAACTCCATTTTTTCCTGGAACACTTTGATCAACGTTCTCAAAGTTAAAACCCTAAAAAAATGAAAACAAACGATCAAATGCAGATTTTCGCCAAAACAGATAAAAACAGGAATTCTGTGCCAGCTTGAGCATAAAAAGCCTCATCATTAGAGGAAACACTGAACCAACTCATCCGATAGACGGCCCCGTTATTTTGCCCAGGAAGCGTTCCAGTGAACCATAATTTGCCCCCTCCCCACCATGTTGGATGTGGTTCATCACCAGAGACCGATCCAACCCCCCCCCCAACATGACAGAGCCAGAACCTCCCAAACAAAGAAGGCGCTCTGCCTTCACCCAGACCGTCACCTCAGCCAACCCCTCAGAAACAGAGGGCAGGTGGGCCAATCAGAGTCCCCAGGGTCCCCCTCCACCCTGATGCAAGCAGGCCCACCTATAATTGCTTCTTTCATCTATGAATTATTAATCCATGTCGCTCTTTGAGGTTTGGGGCCATTTAACCCGCCCCCAGAGCCACGTTACCCGTATCCTGCACAAGAAAAACAACTTTAAACAATGGTTCCATCATTTTTGTAGTTTAGCTTTTGACAGATTCTTCGTACTTTAGTTAAGTTAGTTAGTATTAAAGTTAAAAGTGAACATCAGACATTTCAAATATAGGCAAAATTATGCCAAACCTCTGTGGTCTTCCACGTAAACATGGTCTTTAACATACAAATAATTCAATTCAGTTTGTTTATATAGCGCCAAGTTATTTCAATTCATTTATATCTATATTCCAATTAGTTTAAAAGTTTTTATTTAAGGAAAGCCAGCAGACTGCGTCGAGACATTGACTTGCAGCGTTCACTCCTCCTTTACGTTATCAATTTAATACCATTTGGTCCAAAGACAACAAGACACGCCTGTAATCTACCCAAATGATTGGATTAGAACAGGAATGAAATGATATTAAGGCAGCTGACTTCTAATCAAAATCTGGTATTAAAGTGTTACTGTGTTTAAAGGTGCATTACGTAATATGTTTGCCTCATCGGCCCCAGGGTCTTTCCGAGCTCCTAGCTCGAACGGGACACGCCCAACGTGATTCGGGTTTTTCTCCGCAAAAACAAACTCTGTGTAAACAATCTTGGTATCAGAATGAAGCTGATGATTGCGAGATTTAATCAGAGGTGTAAAAATTACAGCAGATGTTACTGTGCCAAAGTAGGAATGGAACATAGACAAATTACAAGATTCTTTATTGTTGCGTAAGTTTTCTCTCATGTAAAGGCATCACAGTAAATAATACCTTTGAAAATATGCTGCGATACAATATAAACTGCAGATAATCCATGAATCAACATGTGGAGATTACCTGTACCAAGATTCATGTTGATGAAATGAAGTAGAGCAAAGTTACAGAAATTTGAAGCCAATTGGACAAAGCAAATGTTTGCATGTGGAACGTAAGAACACTTTTTTTTTTACTTGTAGCTATTCTGGATTAGTGCTATAATAATAATCGAAAAATAGATTCTGAATCGATTCTTATAAATATTCTAAGTATCGAATCGATTCACAAGTCCAAAAATTGGTTTAATTGCTTAACATTGTTTGCCCCTTTTTTTACAGCTAGAATAGGAAGAAAAAGTCCAGACATCCATTTAAAGGCTTAGGTTTTACCCGGTGAAGTGTTACTCACCCAGTGTTGCGTCATTGCATTATAGCCATATCATTAAGGTAACAGTTCAAAAAAATGCTTTTAATACCACTGACCCATATCAATATCGAATTGGAACAGATTGGATCGGATCGAATCGGATCGTGATAATTGATTCCAACTCTTGAGAATCGGAATTGATTCTTGAAATCTGAATCGATACCCAGCTCTATTCTGGATACAGTCATATAACGGTGGATTATTCTTTTCAGCACGAAAAAACCCCCAAAAGGTGAAGCTCTGGTTTTTTTAAAAGCTACACATATTCTGGGGCTTATTTCGCTGCTGATTTGCTGAAATTTGGTCGCAGCATGATGAAAACTTGCAGCTTTAGGACCTGTGAGATGTTGGCTTTCAGGGGGAAGGCAGAGTTTGCTCGGTTCTGTTCGGTGGGGTGACCAACAGGTCCGGTTGAATGCGTTTATCTGAAAATGGCAAAACTGCTCGTTATTTTTGTCTGGGTTTGGAGGTCACAGAGAAGATTTACATGAGGTTTTAGCTTAGATTCTGAGGCTTATAATGATGGGACATGCTTATGTTTACAAAGCGACCAGAGGTCAACTGAATTCGGACATTCACCCCCCCACAGCATCCCATTGGCGGGGCTGTGGGGTGGATCAGGTTAAAATGAAACAGTTTTTTAATCTATAGTCAGTTTTTCCATGCCCTGACGATTTAATCTAGCACCTTTTGCATGTGGGGTTTCAATTCCTTTTATTTTGACATGTTTCGGGTCGGTACCCTCTGAGGCTGTGCTTGTGAGAGCGCGTACTGTTACGCAATCACGCACGTAGGTACCCACGAATACGCGTTCACAAAATGCGGTGTTCTCCTTCACTTAACCGCTAGATAAGCTAAGCTAGCCAGCCAGCCAAGACGTCCACACGAACTCCACTTAAGTCAAAGAAGAAAAAAATTTGGTCCAGCGCTACAAGAAGAGCAAAAAATGGCCTCCAATTGATGTAGAGCTCAGACTAATCAGCACGCGCTTGAACATCACCGGAGAGTACATTTTGTTGACTGCAGTTCCTCTAATGGCCACATGGTGGACTTTCTGCAAACTCCGCAGAGCAGCTTTAAATGCATTAGAAACCAAAATGTGTGTATTTTAAGTGTTGATCCAATAAACGAACCTTGTGAAGACGTACAGGAAATGTAATGTAATGACATCTGTCATTACATTACAAAGGATTGAGGTGAATGTTTGTTAATGGCCAAATACTTTTTTTCTGCACCATAATACAAATAAGTGTTAAAGAAGGGGTGGCACGTAAAATCCACTTTTTAAAGCTTTTCATCACATTCTTATGCCAATCCCCTCCTTAAAAACATGCCTAAAGTGTTTAATTTATGTATGTTTGAGTAACTTCTATAAACTCTCACGGCCGCCATGTTGAGCACTGAACGCCAGGGTCCTCCTAAGAACGCCCTAACCTCCCAGCAACGCCCCTAAATGTTGATTACCGCCCACGACTCTCCATAGCCCTCCCTCCCCCGCTCCCAGAGCACTAAAGCAGAGCGTCGTCAGCAGCAATCGGGTAGCACCTGTGGAAAGTAGTAGCTCTTGAACGCGTGATGAAAAGCTGAACGCGCTCCGGTTCATCCAATATTTCACTTTCAGGGTCAGAGACGGGAATAAATGCATACGCTTGAACCATGTCCTGCGTGGCCATAGTAAACCGAAAGATATGTCTGTCTTCCAAAAGTCCGGCGCACCGATGCTACAGTACTGTAATGCTTCGTCCTCATGCGACTGGAGAGTGTTGGGATGACGTTGACGGCACCGCGTTGAAGGGGGCGTGTCCGAGACTCTTAAAGAGACATGCAGCTAATTTCAAGGCGTTCAGTGCGGACATGCTGTGAGTGCAAAATTTCAAATTGGTAGTATAAATCATTTATTAAACTTACAGATCTATTTCAGGTAAAATTATTGATGTACTGGACCTCAGAATTTCTCTTTCTGCATAAGAAGAACGTGCCACCCCTCCTTTAAGTAAAGAATACATTAAAAAAATAATACAACGCAATTTCCTGGATTTTGTTTTTACATTCTGTCTCTCGCAGTTGAAGTGTAACTATGATGAAAATTACAGACCTCTGTCATCTTTTGAGGTGGGAAAACTTGCACAATCGGAGGCTGCCAAACACTTTTTTCCCACCCCTGTATGTAACTGGTAGGGATATTTTATTTCACGATATTCACTTTTTTTTTTTTAGGATATGAATGGAAACATTAATGATGGCATTAAGTTTTGTAGTAAAGTAGTTTATGGCTGATTTCACCTTCTTCGTTCCAGTGGATCAGCTAGATCTAGTAATAAAACTGGTTGTGTTAAAGTATGAAACAGGTTGGAGTGTTTAGAATGCTACAGTTAAATTCAGTTTTAAAAATCACAATATATAGTCTTACTCATAGTATCGCAATATATCGTATCGCCGTCCTTGCATTGTGATACATATATCACCAGCTTCCTGCCGATACACACCCCTAGTGTCATTCTATTGTAGAAATCCAAAGCACTTATTCAATGAAAAACCTGCTAAAACCTGCATTTGTTATTTGAAGGTTGCAGACCCATCGGGTCTGTGTGTACCAAATTTAGCCCAAATCAGATTGTTTTCTTGGTGCTTAACTTGGATGTTGCACGTTTTTGTATCACGAGGCACCAAAACTTACTCTAAGACATCCATTTTACAGCTGGCAACATCTGTTTAAGGATTTTAAAGTTTAAATTAAATCCAAAGTTTAGATGTTTTGCCGATTCTGTTTGTGTTTTCAGTTTGCATAACATCTTAACTGAACCGCTTTTCTTTAAACGTCTGTGCCTTTTAACTGAAAACTCGTATCGCCAGAATTTTAACAATAGCGCTGCTATGAGGATATCAATCACGGTTAATGTGGCTACCACTGTCTGCAAGTTTTAGCATCTCAGCCATTAAAAAATATGAATGAGATGCATTGATTGCAGTTAGATGCATAGTTAAAACAGAGTGGGAATGCATGATCATATGGCATCCAACGGGATGGTCGATGTCCTGCTAGTTTTTGATGTCTTTGCTCCAACACAGCTGATTTGAATGGCTCACCTACACCCCTAGCATGTCTTAAAGTTCTGCTGAGGGCTGCTAATGAACCATCATTAGATTAGCGTGTGTTGAACCAGGAATAGAACGGAAACATGTAGGATACCAATCCTTGAGGACTGACTTTAGACAACACTGACATAGACTGAAATTTGCAATGGGAAGTTGTGTAGCTCTAGTTTATATAGCGTTGAAAAACATGATTTGCATTGCCTGCCTCTCACCTCTGCTACTGATGTAAACAACTAAGAATGCTGGTGATTACAGCTCTTAAAAAGAGAAATTGACTAAACAATCACCTGAACCAGAATTAGAAATATTCTTGTCAGGCCAACTTATGAGAGCCTCTCGGTTATTGGTGGCAGCGCTGTTGGATCCACGGCGTCTCCCTTTCAGTCCCACACCAGGTGTTGGCCCGTAAATATTTCATGAGGCCTCGGCGCTGCGCTGCTGGCGCACAGAGGCTGTTTTCAGCAGCTTTCTGGAAACAGAGGCCAGTCAGTTGGGCTCGGGACGCAAACAATTTTCAGCGCGGCTAAAATTAAATTGGGGGAAAGGGGCGGCGGCGATGGCGGCGCGTTGCTCAACACGGCGAGACTTCTTTACTCCTCGCATCAGACATTCCATGGCAAAAATTAAGGAGTGGAGAGAAGGGAGGAAAAAAATGCATGAAACAATGAGCAGTCTGTGCGAGAGTCCAGGGAAAAAGCCAAAGAGGCATGTTGGAGATACGACACGCTTGTTAAGGGTGCCAAGCTGACTTATGACCGCTCAGACCAGATAACGTGATAAAGAGCACTTTATGACAGACAAAAACCCATATTGGCGTCCCGAGATGCTAAGAGACTTACATCACTCTGAACACTGAACGGCTTTGATTCCGACACGTCCTGCATCCATCAACCGTCCTAAAAACGGAGGGTGGACAACTGCTCCAGAGTGCAATCCGTGACCAGTCCCCAGTTTCATTTTTGTTTTCCAAATCCACCAAGTTGAAAGGGCAAAAGAACAAAACAGAGCACCTTTACCACCTTTCATATCCGCTGAAAGTCTTGCTTTCTCGCAGCCTACAAGACCTGAAAACATATCACAGAAAATAGTTTCCTTTTTCCTTTACATCGCTATGTTGAAACTAGTCTTCGAGCTACGTGCAGCATATCAAAGCCCAACTAATTGACCAGCTAACATCACATTATTGATCAAATTGTCACGCTTATCCCTACCTAACATAACGGGGTACTAGGGCTGGGCGATATGGCTTAAAAATAAAATCTATGATTTGTGTGATGCCAAATCCGATTTCCAATTTTTATTTGATTTTATTTTTTTCTACCTTTCTATTCCTGAAAAGAAATTTTAAATGACAGGAAATATTTTTAAAACTTGCTTTTATTTTAATCATCCTTTCTGGGAGTTCACCTGAATTCAAAGTCCAAATAAATGCACACTTTAAAACATGAAGGTAAACCTTGGGCGGGCTCACATCACTTTGAACTACTGAAACCCTTGAAGTGCAATTTTTTCCCGATTTTCTCGATTTATTCAAAAATAAATCTTCATACACAGAAAATTTGATTAATCGATAAAATCGATTTATCGCCCAGCCGTACAGGCTACTATTTAACATTTCCACTTAAGATTGTGTGTCAAAATGTAAAAAAAAAAACAAAGCAAAAAAAAAAAACTACCCTCCCTCCAGCTGCACACTCCCAGTCAGCTGGCTTCCAGAAGGCTTCTATACTTTTCCTGGTTGTAAAAAAAAGAAAATGGTAAAAGCACAAAACTGATACAGCGCTTTCCCAGTCATACTGACAACCCGAAGAACTTTACACTAGAGCCACATTCCCACACACATTTATACAACGATACGCAGATCGGTAGGAAATTTGGGATTAAGTGCCTTGCCCATGGGACCTTCAGATTGCAAGACGACGACCCACCAACTCAACCACAGACGGCCTTAAAAACAGACCACCATGTCTGCATGGAGATATTTCTGGTGGTCGTACAAATGTTTTAGATAACATAATTGGACCTAGGCATTGCATTATTTTAGCAGCAGTGGAAATAATTTTTTGTTTTTCTGTAAGATTTTCTTTCGTATGTCAACAGTAGGGGTGCAACGATACACAACAATCGTGGTTCGCGTTTGGGGTTTTAAAGTTCGGTGTGTTTCGGTACACTTTAAAACAAGACAAATAAATAAAAATCTGCATATGATTGTTGTTGTTTTTTTGTTACTTTAGTCAGCATTAAACAAAGAACCTTTTTTATGTTCTATAGCTTAAAAATGTTGAAAGTATAGACCTGACTGGAGATTTAATTGGATTTTTAAAGAATAAAATAGTCCAAGCTGACATAGCCAGATTAGAAAACAATACAGCCACTTAAAAACAGTCAGTGTTAGTGTTTAGAAAGGTTTAAATAATACTTTACCCATATATGAGGATAAACATACTTAAATCATTTTGGAGTTGCTTTGATATTTCGACAGCCTAGTCTCCCAGCTGTACTTGAATGCAGCATGGGCAGCTGTTGGGAAAATCCCTTCTCATCAACAGGGATTCCACTGACTTGTGTTTTATCCAGAATAAGTAGTTTGGGCTGATTGGATGCTACTGGCAGCCATGTTGGACGTCAGCTGGTTTTTCTGTAGTATCAGTGATGTTTACATTCAGCTTCACATTGTTTCAGGTGAGTCATTCAGTTCAGTGCAGAGCGTGTTATGGACCTTGTTGCTGTTGAAAGATGCGTTCGATGACAAAGTTCTGGTTCGGTCCATCTTTCTTTTTCTACTGTAGCTGCATGAGAAACCATTAATGGTCCTAAATAGTAGGGTTTAGCTATAGCTGGGAGTCCTTTCTTTATTTTCTTTAACAAATCATGTCAATACTGGAGCCTTTCTTGGTTCTTAGTTTGGCCCTTAACCTTTGCCAGTGAGTCGTGAAACTACAAACTTACTGGGTTTTTTTTTTTTTTTAATAAAACTGAGCTTTAAAAATTGGGCTTTAAAACACCTGAAGCTGCATGAGGCGTTTCCTGTGGACACACGGGGACACCCGGAGGTCAGCATGCCGAGCAATCCACGCTCTCCTGTTCCACGTCTCTGAACGGAGGCTGGCTATTAATAGCCAAAATGTCAAGGATGCCTTTCCTAGAGAACTCCAGCCTCTCAAAAAAAAAAAAACAGAGGACAGAGCATTATGAACTCTTATTTTTGCCACCAAATTAGTTTTGTTTTTCCAAACACAGTTCAGTAATGTAATATCTTTCTCTTGCAGGAAGTCTGGCATATAAAAGCGACTGACTCCAGTTCCTCTGTATCTAATACGACTTTTTTGATCATAAATCTCCATCGCATGTTTGCCTACGGTTTCAATCGGTTGCACCAGATAAAGCGTGGAGAGATCTTGCTTTGACCGTGCGACCCAAACATCCTTAATGAGATGGAACCTTACACTTTTTTGTCAGTTTTGTAAAAAGAAAAGAAAATATGAGCTGTAGAGAAGTTTAAACTGGGTGGTAACTTACAATAACAAGAACTATTTTTGCCATTTCTCAATAGAAAACTCAACCAATAAGGCCCCCGTTTCCACTAGAAGAGATTCGGGACATTTCCCGGAGGGGGAGAATTTGACGAAATCTCCACACAAAAGTGGGCCTTTAAGGAATTTGCTAAGACGTCAGCATACCGCGACCGTTTCGACAGAGAGTAGCGTCGCCGATCAGCGCTAAAGGGCGACCACAGCGGCAGAGAATAACAAGAGATCGACACCGTTTGCAATATTGTTGTACATCGCTTCGCCAGCAACTCTTCCAAATTTTACAAACGTGAGTTTCCGAGTACATAACCCAAGGCTGGTGCTCGGTTGGTTCCCGTGATGGCGAGGTAAGCGGTCCTTTATAGTTCTGGGTCTGTCTAGCGAGTAGAACAAGGGCTTTTCCATTAGGCAGTACACAAAAATCACATTTAAAATCAAGCGGAACAAACAAAAGTGGACGTATTTTCTTATCTGTTAGCAGCCCTGTTGCCTTGCAGAAAGAAGGTCCTGGGTTTGATTCCAGGCTATTTGCTTTCTGGCATGCAGTTTCCATGTCCTTTCCATGCTTGGGTTCTCTCTGGGTACTCCAGTTTCCTCTCACAGTCCAAGATAAGGACTTTTTGGTTAACTGGTCGCCCATGTGACCCTCTGAACATTAGGTGGGTATAGGCAATAGATGGATGAATGCATACAAAGACCAGGAGCTGGTAAATTAAAGCCACACTCGTCTTCTCCTACTTCTAGTGAACATTATTTATTCACTTGCCTTGTTCCATAGTGGGCAAGTACACTCCGTTTTTTTATATAGTTTATGTATGTTTGTATGTTTAATACAAAGACAATTTTTTCCTTTTCATTCGAATCGACACTTAGCTCCTATAGCTCTTTCCAGACTGCTGAGGAACCCTGCTTGATATCTGCATGTCACAATTTTTGGTGATTTTCTGCATCGTACAGATCTTCATCTTAAAGCGGCAGGCTCTTACAAAAGATGAGAAAATCTAAAGATGTGAAGCTTTGCAGCTGTGTGCTGGTGACTGAAAATGCCGTGCTATAACCCGACGGGGAGAGAAGACGGATAAGACATCCTAAAATTTTTTTAAAAAGATCCGTATAAAACTGACCTGATTGCTCCAGGCGCAGTACAGATCACAGATCAGGTTCCAGTTGTTTCTAATCATGCAGTCCAGAACTTTAAGATTTAAGATTTGCACTGAGAAAACACAAGCTGCTCGGACAGCCGGCCCTCAGCCGTCTACGGTGAAAACCTGCAGGGAAGCGATGCTCCTTCAAGGGGGGTAGAGGGAGGGAGGAGGAGACGGAGTCATCGGCTGAATGTACACCTCCGCTCCCTTCTGGGAGCCCAACGGGTAACCCCCGGCCGGCCGCGCCTCGTTACCAGGCGTTAGTGATTCAGACTGCTGCTCTAGCCCCCAGATAATCCTCCGGTTTAAATGATAGAAAAATGTGAAAAACGGGGGTAGCAGGAGAGAGTCATCGGCAGCCGAGAGCAAAAACCTGGGTGTCGACGTGTACGAGAGGCGTTGTCACGCTTTAGGCAGCAGGATTCAAACCGCAGAATGCTGAAGAAGAAGAAGAAGAATGGAAGAGATGTTGGACTTTTTTTTCTTCTTCCGTACTCTCCTCGCTGCTCGTCGTGCCTCCCTGTGTCCGTCTCCGCGGCGGCACAATGAGAGATTCAGATCCCTACGGAAAACCCATCAATCAGGCCGCAATGCAGGAGTCCTGAAGGCTCCCGTCACGGTCCCGAACACAAGTTATAAAGCAGAGCTTGTGGGATCTAAGTCGTCCGGAGTAAAGCTGTGCTACCTCTAACTGTGAATCTGACTACTGGTGCACTTTCATCAGCAATGCAGGATGCCTTTTGTTTTTTTGCATGACTCTACAAAAAATAAAATAAAAAATACAGCAGGAGTTGAGTCTGCTGCTGCAGCAACCCCGACTGCCGCAGAGTGAAGACTCCTCTAAAACGTTAAACACATCAACATGCAAGACAAATCCAATATTTTAACAGAATAATAAAAATTTTAAAAACTTCATTGATCCTTAAGGGGAATTTAGATGTTGCAGTAACTCATATCGTCCGAGTATCTTCAAAGAGTTATCGTGGATGGTGATGCTGTGGGCAGGAAGGTTCTCTGGTAGCAGTCAGTCTTGCAACAACTCTAAAGGGGCCTCTGATTGAAGACTGTCATCATTCGCTAACAGCTCTGTACTGCTAACCCACCTCATTTGCTTTTGCCGCTCCTCTTTAAATCCCTGTCTGGCCGTACGGTCAGAAAACGAGAGAGATGTTGGAGTAGGGGATATGAATTGATAGAAGAGATGAAAAAATAAATGATTTAGCTTGTAGCAGGATGAACTCAAGTATTTAAGAGAAAAACATCAGAAATCCTGAGTAATCTCTTTCCTAGCTCTCCTTTACACCAACGAGTCATTCACAAATCATTAATCAAGGCCTCAAAAATGCTGGAGAGCGTTACTCAGGACGCTCGTGGTTAAAGATGGAGAAGAAGCTCCCCCCCCTACATATTTCCACTGCTTTCCTCACAATGACACGTTTCAGATAAAATACATTTTAACATCTGATGAATATAACCTGAGTAAATACAAAAAGCTGTTCACCAATGATGATTCTGTTTATTAAAGGAAAAATAAAACATACAAACTAAAATCTGTCCCTATGAGTCGACCCAAAGATCTGATGACGAAGAAGAAACCACTTAGAAGAAGCTGACTGACAGCATGAAGTGGGCTAAAATATTTTAAAAAACACACACATTAAAATAGTTACAAAGCCATTTTTACGTCCTCCAGTGAACTAGCACCGGCTGCGGAGCGCATCAAGTCTATCCCAAAAAAACAACATAACACTTAATTAAACGTCGCATTAAACTATATAAAAAAACAAAGTAACGTACTTACCCACTATAGAACAAGCCAAGTGAATAAATAATGCTCAACAGAGTGTGGCTTTTGTTTATAGTTCATAGTTGTTATCGCGTGAACCACCGAGATCCGGAGCAAATTTCCGGACAAGACCTGAACAAGATACTCTAATACCCCTTAAAGCATCAATGTTTTGCTATTATTAAATAAGGATAAACTACTTTCAGTCTGTTTCTCGCTGCAAAATCGTTTCAATCAATACAATATTAAAAGCGAATAAGTATATTGAACACATTTCCAGGTGATGTAAACCTTCATTAAAAGGAGAGAACAGTGGGAGGGAACATCCGTTTAGAAAACGAGTGTGACATAATGGAGATTGTGTTTCATCACAAGCCCGGGATAGTCCGTGTGTTTGTGTCCCCCCCTCATTCCCCCAACAGTGAGGTAAATATAATCCAATCAATTCTGATTTATGGATCTTGTGTTGCTCTTACACAGTCGGTGCACAGCGCTGATCACAGCTCACTGAGTGCCTGAAGCAGACAAATGCTACAACATGATAGTAATTCAAGGTGAAGGTTTGTCGCTTTCAGAGCTGATTGCATTTCTTCTTTGCCAGTGACCGTTTAGGCTATAATTTGTATTAAAAGGATCCCAAAACCCGATGTTATTTACTGAAATTAAAGCCTTGAGCTAGTCATATTATATAGTCGTAAATTATTCCTTTTTTTTATTATTAAACTCAAATATATGCTTAAAATAAAACTGGTGTGGGTCATTTCCCTGTTCTAGTTTATGTTGTTTCCAGTTTACTTGGTGGTTTAATTGCACTGGACACCCCGCCGCTTCACAGTTCAGAATTTACAGAATTTTCTGTGGAACGTAAATCCAAATTATTTGCCGATTTTTTCTTTTTTGTTGAGTATACCTAAATATGCAGCTTGGGAAGCTGAAATACCTAGATGCAATGCTACTTGACACGCTATTGGTTTGCAGTTTCAAACCAAATCAATCCAGAAGCGCTGTTTTGTTTTGTTTTTGTAGTTAGTGCCAAGACGGTTTCCACTGTGCATTTATATGCATATTAGGGGTGTAACAGTACACAAAAAACACGGTTCGGTATGTTTTTGGTACACTTCATTCAGGAAAAATAAATATAAATGTGCATTTTACTTTTTTCTTTTTGTTACTTTGATTAGCATTAATCAAAGAGTTTAATTTTTTGCTTTCAAATTCTGAAATTAATTTGATTTTATTATGTTCTATAACTTAACTAGTTAAAAGTATAGAACTGACTGGATATTTGATTGGATTCTGTAAATATAAAATAAAACAGTACAAGCCGACATAGCCAGAGTAGAGAAAATATAACCATTTGAAAACAATCAGTGTTAATGTTTAGAAATTGTTTAAATAATACTTTGTGCATATTTGACAATAAAACACGCTTAAATCACTTTGGCGTCATTTTGATATTTCGACAGCCTAGGTTCCCAGCTGTACTTGAATGCAGCATGGGCAGCTGTTGGGGAAATCCCTTCTTATCAACGGGGATTTCTCCGACTTGTGTTTTATACAAAAAAAGGAGTTTGGGATGATTGGATGCTACTGGTAACCATGTTGGAAGTCAGCTGTTTTTTCTCTAGTATCAGTGATTTTTACATTCAGCTTGACATTGTTTCAGGTGAGTCATTCAGTTCAGTGTAGAGCGTGTTTCGGACCTTTTTGCTGTTGAAAGATGTGTTCACTGACAAAGTTCTGGTTCGGTCCATCTTTATTTTTCTACTGTAGCTGCATGAGAAACCATTAATGTTCCCAAATAGAGTTTAGTGATAGCTGGGAGTCCTTTCTGTTTTATTTTGGTGTCACTTATTAACGTTGTGCTCTGAGTTCTGCACAAAAACATTCTGCATGTGTTTAGGGAGAAAACAGCTGGATTCGTTCGCTACACATGTGTACAAAGCCGGCAGGGCGATAACCAAAAAACCCGAATACGTCTACCGTTACGCCCCTAATGCATATTAAGATATATTTGGTGTTTGAACTATTAAAATAGGCAGTTAATGCTCTATGGAAAAATCCCCAAACAGGCGACTTTTCTGTGTATCCAAAAATACTGAACCGTGACGGGTTTATTTAGAGAAATATTTAACTCTGGGTTAAGAACATGGGATTGAAAAGGTTTGTTTACAGGCACCAAATGGAAGTGGAATTAAATGGCAACACACGGGTATGAAATTTGAGTACGAATTGGGGTATACTGAGGAGGGGGAATGACTGGCCGCACTTCAGCCTGAAACTCCAACACCTCCTCCAGCAACTCCTCCACCCGATCAGAGACAGCCACGGCTCCGATACTTGGGCTGAGCCTTTCTGCGATTTCTACAACATCCATTTATTTAAATCCCTCCTTCAATTCCTGCTTTCCACGGAAGATACTTTTAAATGTGACCAGACTACAACCACTGAGGGCCAAGATACGTTCCTGATAACACCGTGTTATATAGCGCCGGATGAAAACCCCAGACTGCTATTTCACATGATGCTGCACTTGATATAGAGGGGATAATTTGTGTCAAATGACCTTTCAGGTGTCTATCCTCTTACTATCCGCCTGCTACTACACAGAGCATTGCATAATTTGTGGCTTATGAACCCTGCAGGGAGGGGGAGTGTGAATACGGGCCTAGAGAAACGTGAAATGCAAATAAACTGAGTCCTTCAGGAACTCAAAGATGGCCATCATTGTGCCTTAAAGCCAAAGACGGACCCAGATAGTTGACAGAAGGACGGAGGCACCCAGGCAGCAAAAAGCTGTAACATCGAGCCAAATGGCAACAAAACGATATGAGAGGACAAAGGAAAAGGGGGGCATTTCTCCGGAGGTTGCACTCCAGTCTGTGTTCGCACTTTCTGCTCTCCCTTCCTCCGTCCACACATCGAAATCGGACAATCGCTCGTCTATGCTTCTGACTGGAAGATTCAAACCAAGCAAAAGTAGCGCATAGCTGTAAAAAGGAAAGAACCGTTTCCATTCTATTGAATTTTAATGATCATATCCCACACTTCAACGTCTCTCTGCCATGGCTTTCTATCCATACGGAAAGACAGATATTTAAACGTGCAACACGTAAGAATTTTACAGTGAAATAATCACACAACAGTCTAATGTCTCAATCATGTTGGCAGGAAGGTTACATTGAAACAGATTTCCTTCTCAGCCGGCTGGGTATGGAGGACCGTCCCTGTCAAAATTTACAATAAATAAATAAATAAATAAATGTGGAAATCAACAAATAAATCTGGAAATAAATAAATAAATGTGGAAATAAAAAATGTACTAAATGTGGAAATAAATAAATTGGGAAATAAATGCGGGAATACATTTTTTTTTTTTTTTTTTATTCCCACATTTATTTATACATTTTTAATTGTATTTACCCATTTGTTTATTTATTTCCACATTTATTTAGTTATTTATTTATTTATTGTCGTCCATAGTTGGGTGTTCGCAAGTTTTTATCATTTTAAAAAGGCCACAGATGGACGTAGTCATTGTTTACAATCTGTCCCACATCCATGCTCCCTGGTTCCAGAGCCAAGTCTTCAGGTTGCCAAGTCTTCAACACCAACATTGTGCCGGCATTTGTAATTAGGCACCGACCGGGCTAGAGGCTAATGTTCAGCTAAAAATGCTAGCAGTATATTAGGAAAAAAACAATAGTCAGCTCTAAAAAATATCTCACTACTTTTTTAAATGACCAACAACTCGATATTGCAGTGAAACAATATTATCTACTTATCAATTTACTGGGTGTGACTCGTCTTCGCTCATGCGCTGATCTGTAACTGGCAACCCTGCATGAAACTCACCATGGGGAAGGGGTGGGTGGCTGAGACTCTTTTGATTTTCTACAATTACTGCACTACTCACATTGGACAAAAAGATCTTATTCTTACATATTGCACCTTTTAAAGAGGAGTGGCAAATGCAAATGAGGTGGATTTGCAATGTATTAGCAGTAACTGAGGAATATCATCCAGGTCCCTGGATACTGAGCTGTCAACGTGTCATGACAGTCAAGTGTGTCAGAAACAGCTTCTACAGATTTGCTGCAAGATCGCTACCGAAGATCCTTAGTGCCCACAGCATCACTTATCCGACTTTGAGGCTTTCAAAGAGCAACTGTTCAATTCAATAAAATTCAAAAACAGAGGTTTAAACTCGAAATACAATGTGTGAAGTAGACCGAACACTGCTCATTACCCTAAACGCACCATCAACTTAGTGATAAACGGTGGTGGGCGCATCACGCTAAAGGAATGCAAAAGAAAAAAAAGAAAAAATGGTTAAAATACATTCAAGCTTGCGGTGGTAATGTGATAAAACATGAAAAAGTTCAAGAAGTGTTAATACTTTTGCAAGGCACTATATGACCCATGTATTTACATGATGGTCGCACAATTATTGGTGTTGGTGGCAATACCATGCTGTGGGGACCAGAGCTGTACAATGTAGTCTTTATTGTTGATACCCAGACGTGTAACTTCTTAGTAGCCAAGAGCCTAAAGCTCAGGGACGCTGTGATGTGGAAACTGTGGGTTAACCGTAATCGCATGCACAGATTCTAGAAGACCCTAATTCAGAGACAGCGCAAACAGAAGATTTCGGTTAACCTTTAGAAGTAAGAGTACTTCTTGAGGTGGCCGGGGGGCGCGAAAGGCAGAAGGACTTTTTTTGTATTAATTCATGCTTGAACGATAAACAAGCCTCCAGTCACTAGGTGGCAGCAGTGCTCAAACTAATCAACGGGCCGCCTGTTCAACCCAGCAGAATCAGTCTACACAGACACACCGGTGTGCAGACTGACGGAGAAGGGGGGGCTCTATGAACTTCTCCATGTGGGAAAGGCGGACAGAAATGCGGAATTAAACAAACGAAATGGAAGACAAAATTAAACACCATCCTATTGGTGTTTTGGCGGCTGCAGCTCCTGTACCTGTTACCTGGTTAAATGAGGGTTGGCTCGGCCCTCCTCTCCACACAGACAGAATAAGATGACCAGCTATGCAAGCAAAACAAAACAAAAACTCACTGAAACACGGACGTCCTCCAAAAAAAAAGTTAAAATAAAAAACTCGAAGCTTAGGACTAGCGAAGTTTATGAATTGGGAGAACCACCCTTCTATAAGTTCTGTTAACGTACGGAGAGAGTTAGAAAATAAAAAGGAACAAAAGGTCCTGATCATTATGCAAGTGAACACAAAGATTTATTGTTTTCAAGTCTCTTTATGAGACATGGTCTGGTGCTGAGTTCAACTAAAACATTTTTAAAGGGAGATCAAATTTTTTTTTTTTTAAAACATGAGATTCTTTGTTTAGCACACTTTGTTTTAGTTTTTTTTAAATGACAGGGAAATGTTGAAACACAGCACTGTTATATTTCTGAGAATATTTGTGAATGACAGTAAACGTGGATCTCTTTGGCTACTGATTTGGTCAATTGTTTTCATTCACTCCATTATTACACACTTTTTGGGTTTTGGAACTAAAGCAAAGTCAGGTCCGGTTCATTGTCTGGTTTGCTTATCTTGAGACAACCCTGACGTGTTGACCAATTGCAAATTAGTTTCTCAGATTTATGCAAATCAAAATCCTCCTGTCTCTGCTCTTACTGATGAGCTGCCACCTCTCTGAATGCTAATAAACAAGCCTATAATCTTCCTCTTACCAGAGTAGCTCCTGCAATGACTGAACTTAAAGAAATCAAGGAAATGTCTGTGGAAAAAAGCTCTGATGGAAAAAGAGAGAAAACAAGGGACAAACCAACCACAGTTACATTCTCCGTCTCCTGAAGTGATGCTGTGCTGACCAACGATCACATTTCCGCTTCTCGTTACACCATTCGGGGGGGGAGAGCGACTCAAGTGTGCCCATTCCATTTTTTCCTTAGCATTCATCGTTGCATGTGCTAAATATAGGACCACTGAAAACACAAGAGAATAGAGGACGGGTGAAAGGCAAGCATGTGGATCAAGAGGAAGAGGGAAAAAAAGGAGCGGTGGGTGGGTGGGGGGTGTTAATGGAGCTGGGAGGGGCTACAAGGCTGAGAACATGGCCTAGAGGACTGCCATTGGCCTCATCCTCCCTGACAATGAATGAGGGATGCAGCAGACATCTGCAGAAACCTTCATGCATACAACACAAGGCTTTATCACTCACTTCTCTACCGGTTTCAGGGTTCCTCACCTTATTCATGGCAAAATTACAGACTCCCAGGTCAAACGGATAGATGGATGGATGGATGGATGGATGGATGGATGGTTTAATAAACAGATTGATGGATGGATGGATGGATGGATGGATGGATGGACAGTTTAATAAACGGATTGATGGATGGATGGACAGTTTAAAAAACGGATTGATGGATGGATGGACAGTTTAATAAACGGATTGATGGATGGATGGACAGTTTAAAAAACGGATTGATGGATGGATGGACAGTTTAATAAACGGATTAATGGATGAATGGATGGATTGATGGATGGATGGACAGTTTAATAAACGGATTGATGGATGGATGGACAGTTTAATAAACGGATTGATGGATGGATGGATGGATGGATGGATGGATGGACGGACAGTTTAATAAACGGATTGATGGATGGATGGACAGTTTACGAATGGATGGATGGATGGATGGATGGATGGACAGTTTAATAAACGGATTGATGGATGGATGGACAGTTTACGAATGGATGGATGGATAAACAGTTTAATAAACGGATTGATGGATGGATGGACAGTTTAATAAACGGATTGATTGATGGATGGATGGATGGATGGATGGACAGTTCAATAAACAGATTGATGGATGGATGGATGGATGGATGGATGGATGGACAGTTTAATAAACGGATTGATGGATGGATGGATGGATTATGTATTTAAGTGTAATGGTAGAAACGCACCGACAGTATGCTAATGCGGTAAATGAGATCATAACAAATGAGCTGCTCTTCTCTTAAAAAATGTATCATCCTGACACAAAACCAGCTGAGGGTCTCAGCTGGTTGGACCGACCCGGTTGGTCTAAGCGTGACAGCAGGTCGAGCGAGGACAGAAACGTGATCGACACACGGGGTGTTTTTCCCTTAATGATCAGAGCAGCTGGGACTAAATTACCCCCTGATGGGGCAGGGAGTGTCTATGTTTGCTGCAGGGCTCGTTGTGGAGAAGAGACCCCCCTGATTATCAAGTCAAGATGATGCAGATGAGGGCCCTCAGCTCTCGTCGTGGCCTGAAGGGACGGGGGCTAGAGCTTTAAACCTCAGGTTTGTGTTCCTCATTCTGGACACTTCAGCATAAAATATTCACCAAGTTGATTTTCATCATCTTTATATTCCCCAAACCATGAAACACAATAATGACACCAACAGAAAATAACGCTTTAGCATGGTTTTACTACACTTTTACCACTGCAGAAAACGCAATTTGATCACTGAAGAGGGTTAGGCCACTGATTTTTATTTATTTATATATTTTTTAAACATGTTGAAAAATTCTCCTGCTTGAGTCAACTCTGCGTGCCACATGCTCGAAGCTGAAAGTGAAGCAGACATTCTAAATAATTCATCAATTTTAAACACCATAGGCTTGAGATTTTATTCCCAAACAGTCAAAAATATAAACTTGGACCGGGACGTCACGGCAAAATTAAACGTCGAAATTTAGAATCGGTAGATTTCACGCTGCATGGCTGAAACACTGGCTGTCACCATCATGTTTCCGCCGGTCCGTCCCATAAAATATTCCTGCTAGTAAATAATTATGAAACCTTATGAACCCCTATCGATTCAGCACGTATCATTTGGCAATTAATTAATTAAATTTAAACACTTTAGGATTGAAATGTTATTCCCAAACAGTCAAAAACATAAACTTAGACTGAGAGGTCATGGCAAAAGTAACGTACCCCATCCGAATGCAGCAGAACTCTGTGAATTCGATACCATTGATCCCAATATACACAGTATGTAGCGGTGTGCCGATTCACTATTTAACTGCGACGTGAAAGGTCAACTAGGGTTGGGCATTCGATTAAACTGTCTTCATCGGGAGAATTAACGATCGATTTTTGATTAATCGTTGATATTTTTATATTAAAATTCTGTGTTCATAGGCTATATTAAAATGCAGTGAGAATAGAAAACTAGCGTGTTTCCTCATTGAGATCTTCATTACAAGTGGGACACCTCTTGTGGAAGTTAAACAGAATTAATTCACGGTAATTGCACAAAGAAAATATGCGCTAGCGGAGCTGACAGCTAAAAGACGGTAGCCTACTCATTAACACAACTGACGCTCATAATTTTTTTTCTTCTCCAAAAAAGTAAAAAAAAAAAAAAAAGTCATGTTAAACAATAACTTAATAAAAACAATATAATACTTATAGGTCTTATAGTTTTGTGTTACATTTGGCAAAAAGAGTCGAGAAAGAGGATGAGAGAGATCAACGTACCTAACAATGAATTAGGCTCATTAACAGAGTAAAAAAGACAAAAACAAAAGAAACCGTAACTTATATACAACTTTAGCTGCAGTCTACTGATTTTTGTTGAGAAAGATGAGCATGTTAACATGCGCTGGGCTCAGAAGCGAAAGAAGTCTGGTGAACAGACTGATGGTCATCAGGCTGCTGTCGCGTCTGACCTGCAGCGCTGAGATCACCTGCTGTGAGGGGACAGACGTCGCTGTGATACACATTCCTCCGTGCCAACTTGGCAAGCCTCTGGAATCTTTTTAATTCATTTCCCACCAGTCTGTAAGGGTGCAATCCAGGGGTGGCGGAGCCTCCCTCAGAAAGTAATCGGTGAGTACGTTTCTCTGCTCGTTGTGCATCTAGGCTCCTCCGTGCTAACACCGACTTGATGCTAGGTTGAGACCCAGAGCAGGATGCTCCGCTTCTAACCAGGGTTGGAAGTGCGTTCAAGTACTTACACACAGCTTTGCGGTGTTGGCAGTGAACTGAGACTTTTTTGTTTTTGTTTTTTTAGTCAAAGTGGTCCCACGCCACACTTTGCTGCGACCTCTTCATGACAATGCTACTTTTGAAATACATAGAAACTGGCAAGAAACTGAGTCGGTCTGTGGGTTTTATTTTCAGTCATCGCCCTCGTTTGGTAAAGTGTTTAATTACTGCCACATAGCAAAATTAATTGCATTCCTTCAAAACTCACAACGCAACAGAACATGCGTTAATTGATCGGTTAAAAAAATGTCAGATTAAATTCTTAATGATCAATTAATCGATCGTCGATTAATTATGCCCATCCCTAACGTCAACATAAACTCAGCGGATTTGAAGACAAGCATTTGGAATCCAAGCGGTTGTCTTCAAACCCGCCGAGTAAATTTTGCGCTGCATGGCTGAAATGCTAGCTGCCGCCATCATGTTTCCCCCAAAATGTCCGGACGGTATGCAAGACTTCTATGTTCCTGTCATTAAATTGGTATGAAACACAATCCCTTTTGACCACTTATGAGTCGCTATTCATTTTCACATAGCAATTAATCAATTACATATGGAATCGGCACACCGCTAGCACTCATCAAAAAGCGTAAATGCATACAGTAATTTCCTAGCGTGAAACCCACATGACGTGCTATTTTTCAATACGTCGGCCTACACGGCAAGACGGGAAACGTGGTGATTGGCACCTTTACGGTTTCGAATCCACAACCATCTTCCATCATGCCGTACAGTTCTTTAGATAAGAGTGCTATGAGTTTTCTGCTGTTGTATGGTAAATGGTCTGCACCTGTATACTGCTTTATCGAGTCCGAGGACTCCAAAGCGCTTTACACCACAATCAGTCATTCACACACTGATTGTGGTAAGCTACATTATAGCTACGGCTGCCTTCTGTCACACTGACAGAAGCAAATGGAAAACAATCTTCACAACCAGTCGCTGCACATTGCCAGTGAGCTGGCTGAAAGAAGACCACCAATCATTACGACCAGAAGAATGAACTCTGTCCCTACGTAGGAACTAAAAACTCACCAGCTGTCACTCTTGCTAATGTAACGCTGTTTTAAAAGTACAGATGGTAGGGGTGGTTTGTCATTAGTGTGTTATCCTTGTGTTACTCGGTAGAGGGCAGAATAGCACAAAAGCAGGCCGTCTCTTTCAGCTGCAATTGACGCTTCATAGCAATGCCGGGCAATAAAACAATTTTATCAAAAAACAGAAAAGAATATTAAAGATTTAAGATTAAAGATCGCCGTTGACATCAGTATCGGCCGATGTTGCGTAATTATTTTAGCGTATCGGTTGTGGTCCGACAGGTGAAAGAGGGGCCCTTTGTGTATGCGTTTCAGGAAGTGGAGGGGAGGGGTTTGGCCACGTGACAGTGATACAGCGCAAAAACGTCATCGATGAGGTCGTTATTTTCCACTGCGTCAAAACAGTAGGGAAATACATATGATATGATACATCGACCATAACAGCAATATTAACATCGGATATCTAGATCGGACCAAATCTTTCAAATCGGTGCATCCCTAATAATTAGGGATGTAAGAATATATCGATACGCCAAAACGTCGCGATTTTGTATGTCACAATATTTAAAACCAATGCATCGATTTTGATTTAAAATTTTACTTTTTAGATTTTGAATGGAACCATTAATGATGACAGTAATTTTTGTAGTAAAATTAAAAATATGACCGCTAGTTTGTGGCTGTTTTCACCTTCTTTGTTCCAGTGGATCAACTAGATGTAGTAATAAAACTGGATGTGTTAAAATATGAAACAGGTTTAGAATGCTGTGAAATTTTTTCTACAGTTAAAGTTTAAAAAAATCACAATGTATAGTCTTACTCATAGTATCGCAATATATCGAATCGTCTCCCCTGTATTGTGATAGGCTACATGTAGTATCACCAGATTCTTGCCAATACACATCCCAATTCATATTAAAGGTAGGCTTTAAAACTCAGTAAGAAACCAGCAGATTGCAACCAGCAGAGTTAGCTCAATTTGTTTTATTTTATCCCGCTTATATGCAGTCTCAAACAACTCGCTCTTTGTCGGCCATTGCCCCTTGAGTGGGTGTCCGTTTACAAGCTGAAGTAAATAAACTTTCTTTGAATGGTAGGCAGACCCGCCAGAAAAAAATCTGCATCCCCTGCTGTCCTGGCGGATAATTGCTTGGCAACACTGACACACCAACGGAGAAGTATAAAAGGAAAACGTCTCCGTCAATACGCGTGCGTGCAAACTTGCTGACGGAGAAGTATAAATTAGGCTTTACGCTTCGCAGACTTTATGCGCCACTTGCGCGTCTGGCGGAAAGTAGGGGTAGCATTTAAAACTGTATTGCGATACTCAGTGAAACCACCTAATAAGGAGAAAAATATTGGGACAATTTTTTGTCCATATAGCCTTGAATGGTAGTCCTTTAGTTAGCAGGTGTTATACTTTGAAGACCAAATATCAAAACAACAACAAATAAATAGTATAGGAAAGATTATTCTAACTGTAATAATTATGTACAACAATATTTTAGAAGCAACAAAATTACCTTTTATAAATAAAATTATATATTTTAGCACTAAATGTAGTGTAACTACTTCGAAACCCTCAGGAGAATCATTGAGAATTTCAAAAGTAAACGTTTAAAATCATCTCAGCCGGTTCAAAGTCATTTGTGGAAAAGGAAAATTGAGTTTTGAAGCTGACTGATGTGCTTCGGATGCTTCTGCTTAACAGCTGGGGAGTTTGAGAGGATGTGGTGGTTTTAGTTTTCCGCAGAGAGGGAGAGCTTGAGTGTTGCTTGTGGGAAGCGTTTATTAGATTGCCGGGATGGATGCAAGGGAAAGATTTCATGGCAGCTATTGTCTACAAAACCACTCCTCGGTTAGTGAGATTTCTCCAATACTGCTCTGTAACAGCTACTTTCAACCATGCATATGTTCTGGTCACTTGAATCAGAAAACCACTGAGCAGTTTGTAACTCCTTCGCCATCAGGAAGCTGAGCTACCAAAGATTTACGTCATCCATCCTTAGCTAGTTCTGACACAGTAAGAGGATTACAACCACACACAAACACACACACAAACACACACACACCCGTAGCATCATTGCCATTTTCTGATGATGGATTAATCCAAAACATGCCGCCGCTGCAGAGCTGGCTCATAGTGATGATTATAATGATGTAACCGCTGTAGGGAAAGACGAGTTTGACAATGTGCCATCTTTTTCCAGATTTTGGCACGCAGACCAACAAAGAGCCCAGTAACATCAGCAGCCCTGCAAGTATAAAACTCTCATTGTGCACTTTTACCAGTTGTCAGAGGAAAGAGAGGGACAAAATGAACCCAATCACCCCCAAACACTGGCAGATGTGCTGCAACACTTAGCTCACTCTCCCCGCGCTGCCTCCCGACGCTTCCCAGGCGTGTCACGAGTTTTCAGCAAGAAAATACCTTCGAAAAATCGGCCAGAGTCAAGCTCTGAGCGTTCAGGTGGCGACTCAGAACAAGTGAATCCTCGTGCAAGCGTGTTTCAGCACTACAGGGCTGCCATTGTGTCAGAAATAGATGCTCCGCCAGGAGTCCACTTCGTGTCAAAGATTATTTACAGTGATGCAATTAAAAGAAGAAGAAGAAGAAGAAGACAGAAACCCCAAGCAGCTCAGGAGTCCTGCAGATATACACACAGTGCATTCAGCAGCCTACCTGACAGGCGGGAGTCAAGGGTGTGTGTTTCCGCCCTTCAGTGTCCTGTGGGGAATCACTCCAACGGGCTGCCATCATTTCATGCCAAACCACGGAGTGGGGAGAGGTCCGTTAGAGCCCACATTGACGTGAGGAGGATGATGCCCCAAAAAATAAAAGAAAATAGAAAAAGGGAAAAATAAAAAAGATCCTAATCCACACCGTCCACTTTCCTCATGTTGATTGGTGGCTGCAAATCTGCAGAAAAATAAGCAGAAATTAGTCAAAATTTACCTTAACCAACCTGAATCTCAGTATGAATTAGGGGTGCACCGATTCCACTTTTTCAGTCCAGATACCGATACCGATGCCTGGGCTTTGTGTATCTGTCGATACCCGATACCGATCCAATACTATTGTTGAATTAATAATAAACTGTATACCCTCCACCTTATACCTTACTTGAAGAGACTAAAAGGTACCAGACTTTACTAACTAAGCATAACTAAGACTTCTTTTTTCCTTTGTGACCCCGCTCCTTTTGTTTTGCTGAGGTGCAGGTATTCAGCGTGCTACTTAGCATAGTGTTTCTGGATGTGCTTGATTAAAGTGGTTGTGTTGTACTTTGCAGTAATACCACCTCCCCTCGAAACATTTACTTTGGAGACATTGCAAACAGCCGAGGAACTAGTTGGCGTGGCCAGTGTGAAATATCTCCACACAGCCGACCCTCTGGATCGCTCCATGTTGCTTCTAGCATGCGACACACGTGAAGCTGACGCACGAAATACGTTCTGCTGCAACAAAAACAAAAACCTGGATCGGCCAGTGGATTTGTTCATTTTTCCGATACCCGATCCAGCTATTTTGTCAGTATCGCGGCCGAGATCCGATTCTAATATCGGATCGGTGCACCCCTAGTATGAATTATTTATATGTGGATAGTTAAGTAAAGTGGACCCCCCCATCTATTTGCAGATTTTTCTGTCGAATTTAAATCCAAATTATTCAAGGAAAATTTTGATTTTTTGTAAAGCAAATGGTAAATATTTAAAATAAAAATGCAGCTTGGGAAGCTGAGATACCTGGCTATAAGGCTACTTGACACGCTAATGGCTGGTGTTTGTATAGCAGCCAATCCAGGAGCGCCATTTATTTTCTTTGGTCCTGATTGGCTGTAGATGAGGAAGACCATGGATTGTAGCTTCTGCAGTGGCGCTTAGACGATTTCCATTGTGCGCATCAAGTAGGGATGCACCAATATGAAAATCTTGGCCGATATCGATATCTGATAATACTGCTGTTGTGGTGGATAACTAATATTATTTACATTTCCCCACAACTTCGACTCTGTAAAAGGGACCCTAGCCCTGACATTACTTCTCTGCTTCAGTTAAACACCCCATAATCCTCCACTGTATCACTATCACTGTCACATGACCAAACAAATATCACATGACCAACCCCCTCTCCTCCCCCTCCCAAAACCCAAACGGCAATGAGATGGAAATAAACATCCGTTTTTAATAACGGCCTAGTAACTTTTCTGACCAATTCCGATTTGCTAACAAAAATGACTAACAACAACCGATACTGATATTTATATATCCCTAATGCATCCCTAATATTAAGGTATATTAGGTGATTGAACTACTAAAATAATCAGTTTTAAGCATTCTTAGTTGAGGTCTTAATTACCCTCACATTTTAGCTATTTGCAGGCGGTTGAGGTCCTTAACCCCCGCGAATACTGAAGGTCGAGTGTCTGTGCATGATTCTTTAACTATTATAGTGATCTAACAAGTAAAATATAAATATAAAAAGAAAGGAAAGTATTTAGCTTATATTAACTGCAAATATTAAAAAAAGATATACAGTATTTTTTTATTGAAGAAGGACAGTGCAAACTCTAACTACACAATATACTGAATCACATTGCAGTTAAAGGGAGTGCTATAGCGTAACCGCAAAGCCGCAATGTTGGATTGCACTACTCGGTTGGCTTTTGTATTTCAGGTACCGTGCTAGCTTTCATTTGTAGTATCTAATAACAGCTTAATGGAATAAAATGAAGCTGCATAATTTATTGAATCAAAGTCATCTACAGAGTATTGATATCTCACCACTGCATAGCACTGCTTGGATGAAATATTTGATAGGCTAGTACATCAAATAGCCCATGTATTTAAGGCCTGCAGGTCAATATAATAATTGGCCAATGGAATTGGCTTTCACTGCTCTTAACACCCACAATTCATAGATTTTAGTGACAAAGAATCTCAGCACACAGAGTTGTGTGGAAATCATGATGATGAAAACAAGTAAGAAAAACATAAGTTAGACAAAGGGAAAACCCTTGGTTAACATGAAGACACTAGTATTATGCATGTTATACAACTACATCATAAGCACATACCTGACAAGCTTCATCAGGTGGACAAACTTCAAGAAAAGTCATGAATATACAAACTGAAAAGTGAGGACCAAATGTTGAACCCTGAGGTACACCAACATTACAATCTTATTACAATCTCTACTTATGCAAACACACAGTTTTTATATTTTTTAAAAATGATTTCACAAATGTGATCCTATTATCTATTAAATTACCTTTTAATAAATCTGCAATGGTTGATTGACTATTAAACGCACGCTTTCTTCAAAACACAACAGATGGTTGTGATATGCAACTGCATCATCAGCAAAAATCTGACAAGTTACATTAGGCGGACAAACTTAGTAAACGAACCCCTCCTTTCCACCGGACGTTTAAGCGGCACGTAACATGAGCAGCACGTTTCACTTGCGTGTTCTGCTGCTTGGCCCTTTCCACCGGGTGCGTATGAGGCGCATAGCAGCAGGGAAGCAGCTGTCACAGCGTGAGCACGAAATCACGCGAGATTAGCAAAATCATGCGTGGTTTCGTCAGTAAACACAACAACAACCAGGAAAAGACAACAACATGGCTCCAAACGGTTGGTGTTTTATGTCATGTCCTTTTTATATTCGCCAATAAGTTTATGTAATGTCAGGGAATATCCAAAATCACTCATTTGTGTGATGACACACAAATGAGACCCTCCCGCGAGGTACTACTGACTTCTCACCGGGCCGCACAGGTAGTGACCTTTCTTTAAGTAAAGCAAAGCAGCATGTATCTTTTATTTTTAAAATTTCCGGATGCCGAGCCGTATATTTCCTGTCTTCCCCTATCCAAAATGTAGAAATTTACGTGTTTCAGAGGCGTACCACGTAGAAAATAGGACTGCCGCGTATATTTAGAAAAGTGCTGCGACATGTCGCTCCTCAGACGCGCCAGACTCGTGCTGCTTTCGCCTCTGGTGGAAAGGGTTCTATTGACTACAGTGGTGGCTATCAGCTGCGTATGACGTGCTGCTCCTGTAACGTGCTGCTTACACGTCCGGTGGAAAGGAGGGGTAAGATATATATGCAAACTAAAGAGCATAGGACTGAATATAAATCGTTGACATGCACTAGCATGTCTCATGTCCCAATAACAACCTCATTGTTGACAATATCAAAGGCTTTCTTCAACTTGAGAAAAATTCCTCCTGCTACACGATTTTTAAAACATATTGCCTTGATATTGTCTAGAAACAAAATAGCAGTTTTTTAAATAAAAAATGAGAGAAATGTAAACAAATAAAAAAACAATACATAAAACAAACATTTTTTTAAATACATTTAAAAAATAGTGTTTGTGAAACTGACATCGACGTGTTCTGCACCATGCTACATACCTTTTTGGCATAGATATACAACAGTATAATCAGTATGAATGTGTAAATTTACTCTGGGTGGACAAACTTCATGAGAGTCATTAAGATTCAAACAGAAAAGGAGTGGGCCGAAACTAGAGCCATGGGGTACACCAAAAATAACAATCCACCCTTTAAGAAACTTTATCATCTAAGCAAATAGGTTTGCTTCAATCCGACATAACCATCTTCATTTTGATGTTTTTGTTTGTTTTGTGAATGAATCAAAATGAAGACGTTATGTCGGATAGAAGCAAACCTATTTTAAATTCAAAAACAATTTTGAATCAAATTTAAAATAGGTTTGCTTCTATCCGACATAACCGTTTTCATTTTGATTCATTAACAAACAAAAAAAAAAAAACAGCTGGAGACATTCTTATTCAAACCAGCTTTCAGTCTAGATCTACCTAAATGTATCAGGGATGCAGAATAAATCGGCATTGACATTGGCAATGGCCGATGTTAGTCCTTTTTTAACGTACCTGTATCGGTCCAATAAGTAAACCTGTCAACAATTCTTTAAGCATCAAAAGGGCAAGAAAACATAACAGCGGTTATCAGCCATCACTGCAATATTAATATCAGATATCGGTATCGGTACAAATTTTCCCATCGGTGCATCCCTAATATATAGCTTTCAAGTAATGATAAAGAGGAGACAATAGAGGTTTTTTTTTTTTATAAAAATGCCTTCCAGGTAAAATGTTTGGAAGACATGTCTAAATAGGAATGTAAATACAGGTTTAAAGGGAAAGTCGTGATTCCCTATGAGGGGAAAGTGCACAGCACCACAACAGGCATTATAATTCCAGCCACAACCACAGGATACAAAATCCAGTTTTCCTAAAATAGCACACAAGCAGCTGTTAGGATCACTTTTATTATTATTATCATCATCATCATCAATAATAATGAAACTACCTCCCAGTGGAGCTGTTGCTACGGACAGGTTGTTGTTATAATTGGGAACAAAACCTACCTGTTACAAATCATGAATAACAGAGTGAAAAAAACACGCTATCCATGATTGTGACGAGAGTAAAGCTCTTCCCCGATCCCTCCGTCAATCCAAGGATGGGTTAAAAGGGCTGTCGGTAGCTTACAAAGCGGGATATTCAGTCTCCTTTCAGCGGCACACCGACTGTCCGCTGCCGACGCTCGCTACCTGTTAGGGAAAACAGGCTGGAAAAAACACGGTGTACGCCCCTCACGGCGCATTTCTCCGCGGGTGGGACGCCGAGAAAATTTAACCTGTAGTCTTCATTCATGTCCGTCCATTTGCGAGATTCAATTCCGGGCACACACACACACAAAAAATCACTCCCCTCCCCAAAAAAACGAGACAAAAAGTACTCCTCCGTCCTCCCGTTTGGCGGCGCGACAATCTGAACCGAAAACTGACGAATCTCCCAACCAGGCTGCAGCTCCGCCCCCTTTCATTTGCCTCCTAGCAGCGTGCTGCCCAATCAGATGGCGGGTTTAAATTTGGAATTGAGAAACGAGCCAATGGGAGATCTCGTTACATAAGCGCTTCAGTTCAGGGTGGAAGCTGGTTCATTCTGGTCACCAGCTGAAAAGCGTTGCTTTTTACTGTTTACGTTGGTGCTGGGGCCAAAACATGCCGTTTTTAGCACACGTTTAATTATTTGCATATTCAAAAACACCACCTTATAAAAATACATGACTAATTTACGCAGAACTCTAGTCATTTTTATATATGCATTGTTTTTCCTGTATTCATGCCTTTCTGCAACACAAACAGAAAAGTCAGGTGCACTGTAAAAAATATTTCAAGCACAGAAATATCTAGGTGTATATGTTTAATAAAAACGTTGAATGTCGCCATGATGAGTATGTGAGTTGATTACATCAATGTTCATAAGTGGAACCTGATGAGGAACGTTTGTGTCAAACATAGTAGTTATATTAAGTTTAATTCTTTAAAATAAATGAAGATTTGACTAACAGATAAAATGGTCTAAATATTAATAATAATTTCTTTCTTACAAAAACAAAGTGGTCTTATTGAAAGAAATTATGATCGAGATCAACTCAATTTTTTGCGACACGAGTACATAGTACTTAAAGAAATCCAGTAAACAGAAAATGACCCTGTGACGTCATCACTCTGGGGACTGACCGGTCTGATCCGGTCCTGGACGAGCTTTTCGCGGTCTCGGCTCATTGAGCGGCTACAGCGGATGGTTGAAGATTCAAACTTAATACAGGTAAGTCATTTTTGAACGAATATGTTCTTTATTATAACCCTCCTTACTTAAAGACGCTAGACACGAACTATCTTTATCTATACTGTCGTGATGAAGCCATTTATGACGAACAGCTAGCAAAGTCTGCTTAATTTGCCTTGTTAGCATCTGGACAAGGCTAGCACAAGTCAATCACAATCTGCTTTGACAGTGTTCTGGGCTCGGCATCTGGTGGTAAAGTTTGCCCGCTGTTAAATGTTATGTTTTTGGGGACTCTTTGTATGTGAACGGGCTTTTGTTGACAGTTGTTGGCTCGCTTGAATTTGTCTCAAATGCTAACTACCCAACATGTGTAGCAATTTAGGAAGTATAGCCAGTGCAGACTCAATGGGCCGTGAACACGACCACCTTTGTGGACTGTGAGGCGTCTTTATTGCAGCTTTTCAGCTTTAAAATGGCCAACGTGCTTTCTGTGCGCGAACTATTAACAGCAAGCACAGTTGAGTTTTGATAGCTTAGCTTAGCTAGTGGGAAAAAAGCTCCCCTCGGGGTTTAGTGTGCATGCGCAGAATGCGTGTTCGTGGTTTTTTTTTTTATAACTAAGGTTACGTTCACACTGCGGGCATAAGTGCCAAACATCCGACTTTTTTAAAACGGTATGCGACCCATTTCCGATCTTTGTTATAGCTTCTGAACAGTACAAATCTTTTTTTTTTTTTTTTTTTTTTTTTTTTTTGCAAGTCCAACCCATGTCACTCATGTCATTTGCTGTTCATATGAGCCACTAAATCCGATACATATCTGATGGTGAACATATTTTAATTACCAAAAAAAGAGGACACTTGGCCCTGAAACACTTTCAAGACAGTGCCACGACTTTTGATTTTAACATATTTAAAGGGTGCATTCTTCACGTGGTTAGAATGAACAGTTAAGATAACAAACCTCACATAGGCTTTCACAAGTACAAAAATGTTTCCCATCACTGTTTCTGATTGGCCAGGAATGCGAGACTCAACCATTTTGATTGGTGAATAGGTTTGTGACTCAAATGTCAGGGGCGGGAAAAAAACCTCAGCCTCCTGAGGTTAGGGTATCGCTGGAGATAAAACCTCAATATCGATGCGATAAAGGTTAATCGTGCAGCCCTACCTAATACCAATACATCTTTTGCGGAATAGGCTGAAATTAAGAAATTATGTTTTTTTTTCTTATATTTGAAAATTAAGCCCTTATTTTTTTTCCTCTTCCATTTTTTCCAGGTCAACGCACCGGATAACCACTGTAAATATGGAGTCCAGATTTATGTTCATGCTGGACCACTACACCCCTAAACTGCTTGCCACCTTCCAAGCCAAGAAAGGTGCCGCTGGAGAGAGACATCGCACAGAAATGAGCATTTTACACCAGGCATTTCCGCTCAGTTTTTCCTTTTTGGATGCTCCCACCTGACTTGTTACTACTTTTTAAAAATTTTTTAATCTAAACTTATTTACCTTCTCTCAACTGGGTCCTCTGTGCTCTTGCATTCACCACAAGATCATATACCCTACATGGCCTTCATTTGTATTGCAATGATGTTTCTCAATACTATTTATTTGTACTTTGTATACATCCTTCACTTTCCACATTCTTTCCTCTACCCGTCTTCCAAGCATAATGGTTCCTGTTTCAATCCTTTTTCCACTGTTTAAACTTTAGGTATATTCTGAGTCGACCTCTAAAAATATAAAGTGGCAAATACGACTTCAAGGTTGCAGTAATCAATTAAGGGCTGAACGATTATGACATTTAATAGAAATGATATTGTTTTACTTATTTATATATAGCCAAAGCTGTTTATAGTAAAGTAAAATGGCTAAAACACTGAGGTGAGCTACTGCTATTTCAAGTCAGTTGTTGTAATGCATTTACTGTATTCAACAGAACGGGAATCCTGTTGAGAAAACCAGAGAAGTTGTCATCCGATGTCTAATTGATCACCTGGGTGAAGATGTGGGTTCCTTAATTAAAGAATTTAAGGTGAGTTCAGGGAAACCTGACTATTACTTGTCTACATTTTGCTAAACTAAAGAGCACTCAGTGGTCAAACAAAAAACTACTGTAGGGTGGAATATAGCACTGTACTTATAGCTGAGTAGGGATGTGTACTGGCAAGACTCTGGTGATACGATATGTATCACAATACCGGGGGGACGATACGATATATTGTGATACTATGAGTAAGACTATATATTGTGATTTTAAAAACTGAATTTAACTGTAAAAAAAACTGTCACAGCATAAACACCCCAACCTGTTTCATACTTTAACACGTCCAGTTTTATTACTAGATCTAGTTGATCCTCTGGAATGAAGAAGCTGAAAACAGCCACCAGCTACGCGTCATAGTTTTAGTTTTACTACAAAAATTACTGTCATTAATGGTTCTATTCAAATTCTAAAAAAGAAAATAAAAATAGATACAAAACTTTTGAATATTAATACAATATTGTGACATAAAATATCGCAATATATAGGTGTATCGATATTTTCTTACATCCCTATAGCTGAGTACAGCTGACTTAATTCATTATTTTAGAAATATCAATGAAGGTATGAAAATATGCACAAATATTGTCATTAGATGTTGGTTCTTATCATAGTTGCCAATTATTGTCCAATATGCTAGTTAAGCTAACAAAGAAGTGTCGGCATACTCATATTTATAGCTAATTTGTGGTTTCCTTGTTCTCTTTTGGTGACACTCATGTTTCCTTGTTCTCTTTTGGTGACACCCATGTTTCCTTTTACTGTCTACAGAATGATTAAAGCCATCGAACCATAAATGTGGAAGAAGACCTGGCAGCAGAGACGATGACTGTGTTCCTTGTGCGGAATGAAAGTAGACAAGTTGGGAATGTGGGGGTTGTCATTGTGGGCTCCAACGTACTCGACCACCTCGGGGATCTCAGCAGACCTTGCTGCTACTTCCTTGGACTAACTTATGCATTGGACCTTAAATACCCCAAAGCTCTGAGATACATATTTGAAGTCTTTCAAAAGATTCTTGTTGAAGTCGATCCTGGAAAGCTGTCAACAAAGGTGCAAAGACTAAAAATCACGTTAATGGCCTAGTTGACTGCTGTGCTGTTGATCACAAATTAGACAGTGCACCCTAAATAATTTGTGAGGCTCTTCTGGAAGTATAGACCATCTTTGGATTCATTCACCAAATCATATCAAAATGTTGTCTGAATGTGTGATCTGATGTTCTGGTTGCACATTTATATTTTGCATTGATATACATTTTGTTCTTTCCTTGATCACTCACGTAAGGTGTGAGGCATTCAATTTAGAATTTCAGTACAGTTTACACAAAGTTACTTAAGAAAGATGTTCTTGCATTTTCTGCCTTTAGAAATTCAAGTGTTAAAAAAAAATCACAAGATTTGGAGAGTATTTTAATATCTAAATGTTCAGCAATACATTGTGCAGAGATTTCTTACCCTTATACCACAGAATATTTTTTACTACTAGTCACAAAATTTGTTGCGTGTGAAGATATTGCCTTGCATTAATATGCAAACGTTGCACAAATGCAGTGTTTTTTGTTGCCATTTGGCAAGAACTATTTTAGTTTAGAGGTGCTTCATGGGTAAACTTAATAGCCTTTTCTTTAGCAATGTTAAATATGTTATAAGATGTGTCCACGTAATTTCAGTACTAAAAACAGAAGGACAGTTAATGGTTCAGATCACAAAACAGTTTGAACAGTCTCTTGTTCTTGTAAACTTATAAGTGTTTGTCCCTATTCACATGCACTTTTTGGTTATATTTGATGTATACCAGACGGAAAGATACTGTTGGTAGTTCTAAAAGAATTATATTTTTCTATGAGAAAAGTGTTTTAAATAAAAGTTTTCATGTTCTGTGACATATTGGTTTTTGTCTTAATTTAATATAAAATCTGTTGTCACAACATAATTTTTTCAATAAGTCTAGGGTAAATTTGCACTTATATCCTACAAATGTTTTTCATTATGTTTACTTATTTCCTTTAATACCTTCTCAAGTTTTTCAATCTGGTTCACATTGTATTTTTAGTTGCATTTACTCATTTAATTTAGTATTTCTGCTTAAATAAGTCATTGAGGTGTAATTGAAACTATTACTTAGATCTACTTATTACTCCTGTTTAATTATAACCCATTTGTGTGCTTTCAAATAAACTCAATATTTTTAAGTATAAAAGTGTTACACTTATTAAATTAAGTAACATGCAGTATTTTTTTACAGTGTGCAATGCCCCTATTTGATTTATGAAATTGGTTATACATTTTTCTGGGAAAGTAGTAGCTTTTGAACATTTTCATCTTTCTGCACCCCCAACAGCATGATGACACCACCATGCATCTGTTATTCATGGTAACAGGCAGTGTTTGATTTCCAACAAATGTAAAATTTTAAACGTATCAAGAAATGTATTACCTTTAGATTTGGTCTGATACACTAACACGAAGCAGTGATAGATTATGAAGCGGAAGTGGAACAGTATGCAAATAAAAAAATGAAAGGGTGAAGCATTTTGGTAGCAGAATTATGCTACAGGGATGCTTTTCTTCATATAGGACCGTAAAGTTTTCTGGCCATCGCAATCCTGGAAGGAAAACTTTAAAGGCTGCAAAGTACTCACGACTGAATTGAAGGTTCACCTTCAAGGAGGATAACAATCCTTAATATACAGCCATACATGCAATGTAATTCAATTCAAAAATACTTCATTGATCCCAGAGGGAAATTAAGTGGTGTAGCTCATATAATTAATTATTTAAGGAGTTGTTGTAGATGATGATGGCTGTGGGCAGGAAGGATTTCCTGTAGCGGTCTGTGTTGCAGCGAAACTGTAGAAGCCTCCGACTGAAGACGCTCTGTTGTTGTGTGACTGTCTCATGAAGAGGATGCTCAGGGTTGTCCATATTTTTTTTGATTTTATGAAGAATCCTTTGCATCATCATCTCCAGATGTTCCACAGTTGTCCCAAGAACAGAACCAGCCTTCTTTATCAGGTTGTTTAGCCTTTTTAAATCCCTGGCTCTGATGCTGCTACCCCAACAGATGACGGCTGAAGAGATTACACTCTCCACAACAGACTTGTAGAAGATCTCCAGCATCTTGCTGGAAACCTTGAAGGACCTAAGCTTCCTCAAGAAGTACAGTCTGCTCTGTCCCTTCTTGTAGACGGCTTCGATTGTTGCGTTTAAATGGTTTAGATCAAGGCATTATTGAAGAATTAGACTTTTCAATTCACATTACAATCCAAAACAAAGTTGATATGAAGATGGATGGAGTGAAAAAAAGGACAAAGTTCAGAATTGATTCCAATTGAGAATCTGTGGCAAGACGTGTAAACTGATGTTTACAGACACTCTCCATCAAACTGACTGAGCCTGGGCTGTTCTGCAAAGACGATTGGGCAAACGTGTCAGTCTGTAGGTGTGCAAAGCTTGAAGAAACACTCCCAAAGATCTGCAGCTACATTTGCAACAAAGAAGGAAATTTACAAGGTGTTAAATACAAAATGTAAACCAAATCAGACTTTTTTGGAAAGCTAACCCCCACAATGCAAACTGTTTCTATGCACTTCTTTGTGTTGGTCTATTACACTAAATCCTAATAAAATACAAGGAATTTTGTGGTTGCATCATGAAAAATACTCAAAAAGTTCAGGAGTGAATACTTATTGAAGTGTAAATCTGCCAAGATTGGTACTTATCTGGTATATCCTGATAAATGTCACAAGGAGGAGGATATAGTCACACAATAATCCTAAATAAACAGACACATGTCATCCAATTAACTCCTCATATTAGCCTATTGCACCTTTAAAGCACATGAATCAGACAAATCACTACATCTAAAACATCCATCAAGCCTACAGACATATGCTGAACTGTCCAACGTCCCAACATGCAGCCAATGAAACGTATATATGTTTCTATTACAAACTGTAACTCCAGCGACCTTAACTTTATTATGGTGACATGTAGGGCATGGCAGCCACATGGGATCCAGCAGAGCGTGAAAAAAACAAAAACAGGATTGCACAGCTGATCCATGCAAAGACAAAGCCCTGCAGTGTACTGTTTGCAGGGCACTCCTGCAACACAATAGAAGGTAGGACAATAGGACGAAGCTTTCCCGGTTTCAGAGAGGACCTATTGTCTATAGAGCTTCTGCGCCCTCAGCCAGACAATGGAGAAGTTCAACTGATGGATGCAGGTCTCTGCATTATGTGATGGTAAACATGAGGTTCAGCTTCATTTAATGCAACCTGCTTGTTAAGCCGTCCCTGAGAAAGCTCTGCAGAAACAGGATAACTTATTCTTATTTTTCCCCCTGCGTGATCTACATCCTTATGGATTACATCTGTGTGTATAAAAATTCTTCCAGAAACCATAAAAACTTTTACTGCTTTCTGTTTACGTGGCTCCATGAAGCATGTGCGCAACTACAGCCATGTAATTATTCCCGATTTGGGAGGAAGCGTCCCAGCTTTTCTGATCCTTTTACCCCAGTATATATGGTCAGCAGCAAGGAGATTACAAGATCTTCCATGGCAGCAAAATGTTTGGCTGTATTAGGACGTCACAGGATCACAAGTTCAAAGCCAGGCAGGGTTTGGTTTAGGACAGGTGGAAATGACTCTGCAGCTCTGCATGTTGAGTATTTTTTGTGCAGAATAAGGCCTCTCTGTCCTGTGCTCAACAAACGCACAAGTACGACCGCTCACGGAGGATTTCTTTTACACCTGGGGTTTAGTTTGAGAGCTTAAGAGGATGAAGATCACGGCGGATTCCTGGTTGTGTAAGTGGATCTGGCACAGAGTTGGGTGACAGGACAAAACCCAGCAGCAGTCAATCTATGGAGGCCTCAAACCCAAGTGACTCTGCAGAGGATGTTCTTTCATGTTTTCACGCCATTGAAGAAAAAGATGGTTTGACATCAGAAGGTGAAATAAAAGAGGAAATTCTAATATGCAGCTTGTAGTTTCGCATTAGCAGCACAGAAAACATTTATTTGACAGCTCTAATTGGATTGATCAAGACTCTAAGTGATTGTAACGTCAAAGAACATTGGTAAAGATCTAAGAGGGAAATTTGTTGGATTTTACAAGTATTTATGGAGGCGTTTCTGAACAACGGCAGATTAAAAACCTGCAGGTTCAGACAACTGTACTTGAGAAGTCATCACTTTGCAACGGTCTGGAAGAAGATCCAAACTGTGCACATCTGATGAAAGGAACAACCCAAAAACCACAAAAGCTTAAGGCTGCCATTAGAGGAACATCTGTAACACATAATGCCCATCAGGAAAGAAGAAGTTCCTGCTCAGAAATTAACATCTGCCGCTGCCCACGTGGATATCTTCTCGTCAAGGATTTTATGGTATGATGAGAGAAAGATTGAACTCTTTGGCTAGATGGACTGAAAACGTGCTTGGAGGAATAATGGTGAGGTGTTCAAATCTGAGATTGCAGCATCATGTGGTGGAGCTATCTTGCTGCAAATTGTACTTCTGCATTGTATAGAGTGAAAGGAATCATGAGGAATACCAAGATCTTTAATTTCACCTCAAATTAACAGCTAGATGGTTGAATCTTGCACAAGTTGTGTGTCCCAACAGGACATTGTTTCCAGACACCCACCAAAACTGATTTTGGACTGGATGCTGCAGGATAACATAGTTCTGCAATGATTTCCCCAAAGCCCAGACCTCATCCCTATTCAAATGTCATTAACTGTGCACCAAAGTGCCAAGAAACCAACCAGCTGAACGAACAAACAAACTCTACAAATGCTGACGAGCAGATGGGTTCAATATTCAATAGAAATTATTTTATTTTAGTCCAGCCAAGACTTTGTTTGGGCACAATGCATTGGCAATTTAGGTGGAGAGTACATAACTCTTTTTACTTTCTAAATTGAATAAGTTGTACTTGTTTTCATCAAGTATTTCCAACAAGCTGAAAATGGTACATTCAAATAAAAACACTGAAGAAACGTCGCAAGAACTTAATATGATTAATGTGATCTAAGCAGACAACTTAAAGTGCTATGGAAACTTTCTGTCTGCTCTGTACAGACAGTGGCAAAAAAGTTTGACTTGGTTTTTGGCATCATTTTATCCGTACCATCTCTTCTCTTGTGTTGTTGTGATTTTTTTATACATAAAACAATACTTTTTAAAAATCATCTTAAAATCAACACTTTGGATTCCATTTTTTTTTCTAACCAAAAGCTCAGTCTGAGATTTTTTTATTATTATATATTTCACTCCAACCACCAAACCAGCAGATCAACTGATTACATGTACAGATTAAATATGCTTCATGTGTTGTTCTGTTGAGGTGAAATCAAATCCCAGCGCTCCATCTGTAACCACCGGCTTCATATGTCAAAAGCAGGGATGTGTGGCCATTCAACTGGACAATCCCGGTTTTGTTCCTTTTGTGTTGGTCGCAGTTTACCTGTAGTCCACTTTCAGCACTCGGCCCCAGCCTCTGTTCCCCCCCGGCGAAGCTCCACAAAGCCGCAGCCTGAGAAACCTGCCGGGCTTTTTGTCTGCTCTCGCTTTCACCAAACCCTGCCTCAAAGCGACAGACAATGGCCTCTGAGTTCCCAAGGCAATGCAGGGGGGCATTAGTGCTGGGATAAGTTAACAACTACCAACAAGTGCTGATGTTTTACGATAAGGATACATGGTGTTTCAGCAAGTGGCACAATGTGGGTCTTTGTTGTCCAGACTGCATAGACAGCAAGAAACAGAAAGCAGTATAATCTGCCATGGATTTTTAATCATTCTTGTCTTGTTCCTCTGCATTTTAGGATGAAATGAACGAAAGAAAGATAAAACCTCACTGAAATTAAGGACCTTTTCATGTCTGCCAAAGATTTGCAGAGTCAAAGATATTTAAACTTCTCTGAACTCTGAATTTTCCAAGTAGCAACCCATTAATTAGGTCATTTATCTTAGCAATTCAGTGTAGCAACAGTTGGACCATTATTGAAGACATGTTTCTTAATGCAAGATAAAGCTGCAGTAGTATAGACTCACCAGCTACTGTATTACGTAGACCTTGCTGGTGCTTGTTTGGAAACTTTTTGGCCTTCAGAGTCCCTTAATTCTTTGTGGCATAGATTTAAGAAAGGGTCAGAAACATTTTGCTCCAGAGTTTCTGTAAATGCATCCTCAGCACATCCATGAAGGGATCTCCGTTCTCAAAGGTGCTCTATGGGATCTGCGGACTGTGGAGGTCATTGGCGTACAGTAAACTCATTGTCACGCTCAGAATACCAGTTTGAGAAGATTTGAGCTTTGTGACTTGGTGCATTATTCTGTTGGAAGGAAGTAGCCCTCAGAAGATGTGATGTGTGCACTCTGAAGACAACAAGGAACAAATGGACAGCAACAGTACTACGATACTGTTGGCTACAAGGTTTTAACAACGCTTAGTTTGTGCCATGGGGTTCGAAGTGTGCTAAGAAAATATCCCCCATCCCATCATACCACCCCTATCACCATGAACCATCGAAACCAGGCAGAATAAATCTTTCCTTTAATGTCGTTTACGTCAAATTCTAACCCAACCATCTGAATATTGGTGCTAAAATTCAGACTCAATGAACCAGTTTCTGACATCGTGGCCACAGGATTTCCCCCCCCCCTCTATTTCAGGCTCTTCTTTGAAATGCTGAGAGATTGGTGTGGGTTAAAATCCAAGTAGATCTGTTCTCCTTTTACTACCAACAACCCTGTCACAAAATCCCTTAGACACCCCCCCTCCCCTTACTCTCAGTTTGAACTTTACTAAATCTTTACCGGGTCAAGACATCTGATTTGATTGAGTTGCTGCCATGTGATTAACTGAGTTATTCAAGTGATTGAAAAATCTTATAAACTGGCGGATGAAAGTAGTTTTTGTAGTTCAAATTACTCCATTAAATTCACAAGGTCAATCTAGCTTTTCCAAAGCAAACTCCTTGTTTAAACTCATTCATTCAAAAGGAAAACATGACCAGTTCTGACGGCAGTCTTACCACATTTTATTTACGATCAGATTTCTCGAGGTATTAAGAAATCTATGTGTGGATGGATTCCAGACATAGGAAATGCCGGGTGTTCTTCAACATATTTTGGTGCTAATTGTAAATCTCATAAATATATTGAGGATGGCTTTTATCTTATCTATATGAGTAATTTTTTATTAAAGTTTGATAACAGTTGTATCTCCCAAGACTTTCTTGATATTTGATAAGACAATAAGAGACAAAAGAAGAAAAGTCAAAAGTTTTGCACATGACTGTCCTTCCAAATGTTAACAAAAAATTTAGCATGGTACTGCTTCTCATTTAAGCTACGCTAATTAGCTTTTATTATGACTGTCTCTTTATATTTAAATGTCAAAAAGTCAAAGGATTTTAACTATCTATTTTAAGTATCTTTCAAAATGTAACATTTGGAATGCTGGTGCTTTTTTCTCTTAAGCTAGCCTAAGCTAATTAGCTTTTATCATGATGACTCACCGCCATTTTTGTATGGTTTGCCATCCGAAGTACAATATTTCTTTCATCCAAATTAGATTAATTTTATTTGTATAGCACACTTTCAACAACAGGGTAATTCAAGTCTTTAGTCTCGATTTAAAGCAGTTCAGAGTTTCAGCAGCTCTGCACTCGTCAGGAAGTCTGTTCCAGATAAGAGGAGCATAAAAAGTGAAAGCTGCTTCTCCATGATTAGTTCTGAGTCTAGGGATGTTTAGTAGGCTACAGTTTGGAGGACCTGAGTGGTCTTGGTGGTTGGTACCATGACAACAGGTCTTCAACATATTTTGGCGCTAAGCCATGTAATGATTTATAAACTAGTAGGAGTATTTTGAAGTCTATTCTCTGAGCTACAGGGAGCCAGTGTAAGGACTTTAGAACTGGGGTGATGTGCTCTACTTTCCTGGTTCTAGTGAGGAACACGAGCGGCAGCGTTCTGGATCAGCTGCAGCTGTCTGATTGACTTTTTAGGCAGACCTGTGAAGATGCTGTTGCCGTAATCAATCCGACTAAAGATAAACGCATGGATGAGTTTTTCGAGGTCCTGTTGTGACATCAGTGCTTTAATCCTAGAAATGTTCTTCAGGTGATAGAAGGCTGACCTTGTTATTGCCTTTATGTGACGCTGGAGGTTCAGGTTTGAGTCCATTACTACACCTAGGTTACGAACCTGATCAGTAGTTTCTAGCTATATTAACTGAAGTTGTTTGCTGACTCTTGATCGTTCCTCTTTAGGTCCAAAAATAATAACTTTTGATAATTAGTTTTGTTTCTATTCAGCTGGAGAAAGTTATGGCACATCCATCCATTTATTTGGTCAATGCATTGATTTAGGGTTTGGATGGGTTCAAAGTCACCTGGTGACATTGTAATGTAGAGCTGAGTGTCATCCGAGTAGTTATGGTAGCTAATCTTATTGGTTGTTATAATCTGGGTTAGTGGATGTAGATATTAAATAGGAGGGGCCCTTAGATGGAGCCCTGGGGCACCCCACATGTGATTTCTGTTCGTTCTGATGAAAAGTTTCCTATTGAAACAAAGAATACTCTGTTCTTTAGGTAAGACTCAAACCAGCCAAGTAGTGTACCAGAGAGTCTGACTCAGCTCTCCAGTCGTTCTAGTAGTATATCATGATCAACAGTGTGAAATGCTGCACTGAGGTCCAACATAACCAGCACTGTGGTTCTACCACAGTCTGTATTTATGTGAATGTACTGAGGAATGGAAGATTTGAGATCGGTCTGTAGTTCTGCATTAACGTGTTGTCCAGATTCTTCTGCTTTAGCAGTGGTTTAATAACTGCTGTCTTCAAAGCCTGGGGGAAGACACCTGATAGCAGGGATGAGTTAACAATTTCAACCAGATCAGACCCAATGAGCTTAGAAAAGCTGCAGGTAGGATATCAAGACAGCAAGAGGAGGAGCTTAATTGGATAATGATTTTTTTAAAGTTTTTGTTTTGGTTTGAGAGATACAACTCACAAATAGTCCTTTTTTCTTACCCATCACCCATAAAACACAGGAATGTGACGAAATAAAAAGCACAACTTCGTGCTTTGTCTTCCAAATGTATTATAACATGCTACTGCTCTTTTAAGCTAAACTACGCAAATTAGCTTTCAGCATGGCATCTTTTACCCTATACAACGCTTAGTGCTTTTATTTTCCAATTATTTTAAGTTAAGCTATGCTAGTTAGCCTATATAGCATGACAAGTTTTCAATTTCTTCAACTATGGCTATTGTGTAATTTATATTCTGAGCCAAAGGACCTTGATTTAAATTCAAGTCAAGTGATAAATTATTTAATTTTTAAATTAAGGTTGCATTCATCTTGTAAGAAACGTATAATTTAAAATGATACTGGAAAGATTAGAATAATAGTAAACACCATTTCAAGCTTTGGCATTTGTTGGCTTCCATTTTAGTATTTAAACCCTTTTATCTAATGACCCAAAAACCCCAGCAAGGTGAAATAAAGCACACAAAAAAAGCATTTAAATGTTAAACTCTTTAATTATTTCTCTCCATAAACTTTAAAACATCCAAGGTAGAGAAAATGACATTAAAAAATGATGTTTTTACGTTGTTAGCAGTTAAATCCCTCAGTATTTCATTCTAATTTACAGGAAAAGGCAGCTAAAAGTTGGAACAAGCATATATAAGGTGGCGTAAAGACGCCACATTGAAGACAACGCCCACTGTGTTTTCCATGAGTCAGAGTGGGCATCATCCAAGGGTGAGGATGCCAAGGTCCATAAGCTCCCTCCATCTGTCATCAATGTCCTCTTGTAACGAACAGATTTCCTTTCTTCTACTTTTTTGTCTTTGTGCTCATCTCAGCAAAGCAATAGTGACAGGGATTGAATACACCCAATTTTAGCATTGTGTATTATACCAATATGTCGCTGTGAAAAAGTATTTGTCCCCTCACAAATTTCTTCTGTTTGTGAATACATAAAGCAGATTTCCATTAAGCAGAAATGGTTATTCAAACCAACCTGGTCCTAGGTGAAAGTGCAATTCACCACCTTTTTTTAAACATGAATTAACTGGGATTATACACATTTTTTTGTTAAATTCAAGAAGATACAAAAAATAAAACCATCTGGCAACATGAAGTAGGCTAAAGGGTTTCACAAAACAACATATTGTGCCACAATCTAATCATTAAAATGCATTTACTATTTGTCTAACATAAACATGTGTTTGATCATCTGAAACCTTTATTGTAAGTGACAAAAAAGAAATCTGTTCAGGGGCATATACTTTTTCAAAGCATTATATACAACCAGCTGACAAATACCATTTATCTGAACCATATGGAAATAAAAAAACAAAACAATTAATTTACAGAACGTCAAAACACAACCATACTTTTAAACACTGCTGAAAAAGGCTAACATATTTATAACAGTGCATAATTAATGGTTTTAATTTTCTAAATCTTGTACTTCATCTTTCCAGTTTTGCTGATGACACAGATGTGCTGAAAAGAGAGGAGGTCAGAGGAGGTAAGATTAGAGTGTGCCAAATAATGTTAAATTAATGGCATTTATGCTTTGTTCTATACACAGTAACTTTCCATTTTGCATAAAAGCAGAACATTATTCTATCCATATCCAGGAATAAATTGTGTAAAACCTGGAGTTATTTGAAAGCAGGTAATCTACAGTACGCAATCTCCGAAGATAAAGGACATTGATTAATCTAGGTCTGGGTGTTTGATTCATACTTTTTCGGTGGGATGAGGACAGATAGGAGGGGTAAACTTGAACTCTGTCTGATAATGAGATTCCAAACCTTCACATTCCACAGGTCCTTTTATCAAACTTTTTACAATGAGATACACCCCCTCAAACATCCAACCACCTACAGTGCAAACATGCAGCACATACTGTACGCAGCACACAGAGTTCTAGGAGTGAAGATGGCCTCTCACACCAGCTGGAGGTGAATATCAGGTCATGTCTTGGCAGATATAAAAATGGAAATCATCCCAAAGGTTTGTACTGACTGATTTCTGACCTGAAAAACTGTCATTTTTACTTAATGTAGAGTGAATTGGGTAAAATGAGGAAATGTTAGAAAATAATGCATGAAAAAATATTTAATAAATGCCTTATTCCATCCTTCCATTCAGTTATTTTCAATGACTGATGGAGGATTAAATGTCCAATTTTTATGTAGCTTCTGTATCTACAGTTGGCAGTAGGAGGTGGGTCCCAATATTGATGTTGTTTTCCATTTATCGGAAAAGAAACCTGCTGAACTTTAAGTGTTTTTAGTTCAAATATGTGCAGCTTTATTTTTGTGTGATATCAAATTTATAAATAAATATAAATAGGTAGCCAGGAAAGCAGACACTTTTGAACTTTGTGTTTTCATAACATTTAACTTTTTTTATTTTTTTAAAAGTATCTTCATCCTTATTTATGTTGTGTGAATTTTTGAGTTGCATTTTTTGGAAGAAGTTTTGAATATTTTATAAAAGGATTTTGCACAATTAATGATCTTTAAATTGTATTCTAAACTTTTTTGAAGTCGTTCTGATGCAATGATTCTGGAAAGTGAGAATGTTCATAAACAGTCATTTTGACATATATAACGAAAAGAGAAGAATATATCGCAATAAATATCGTTACCGCACATGCTTTAGATTGTATCGCAATAAGATTTGAGGCCACATCCCCCAACCCTAACTTGAACCACTGCTAATTTGAAGTTAAGAAACACACATACATCTCTTTTCTCACTGCTTGAAGTTAAATCAGACCAAACGTCTCTTGTTTTGGGTCAAAACAGCCAAAGAGAATGTCCAACCATCATACCGTTCAGGAAGGAGACGGGTTTTGTGTCCCCAGAGATGAACAAGTTTTGGTGCGAAATTTGCAAATCATGCCTGGAGCTAAAGCTAAAGACCTTGTGAAGATGCTGCTGAAACTGGTAGGACATTGTCATTATCCACAGTGAAACCTGTACCGACTGAAAGTCCACTCAGCAAGGAGGAAGCCATTACTCCAAAAAAAGCCAAAATGCATTTTTCAAATGCATACAGAGAGAAAGTCCTTAATTTCTGGAGACATGTCCTGTGGTCTGATGAAACTAAAGTGAAACTGTTTGGTTCATGATGACCATTGTTACATTTGGATTGGGAAAAAAAATGGGGGGGCAGCGTTTGTGAGCCAAGCCGTGCAGTATGGAGTTGGCAGCATTATGATGTGGCACTGTTTTACTGCAGGAGGAACCGGTGTACTTCATAAAACAGATGGCCTCACGACGAAAGAACATTACGTTGAAATATTGAAGCAACATCTATAGAAATCAGCCAGGAAGTTAAAACCTTGGCGCACACTGGTCTTCCAAATGGATGATGACCCTCAGCATCCAGCCAGAGTGGTTACAACGTGGCTTCAGGACAACAAAGTCGATGTTTAGACGGGGGCCGTCACAAAGCCTTGATCTCAGCACTAGAGGGAATTTGTGGGCAGATCTGAAAAGGTGTGTGTGAGCGAGGCGGCCTATGAACCTGACTTAGTTACACCGGTTCTGTCAGGAGGAATGGTCAGAGGTTTGATCTGATTCTACTTCAGACAGTGAGAAAAACAGCTGTATGTCCTTTTATTCTGTGTATGTAAACTTCTGGTTTCAACTGTAATAGATGTCTTTGCCGCTAATATGGGCATTGAAAATTAAATAATACCAAGGTCAAGTATAAAGCTGCCTCAAAATGCTTTGAAGCAGATTCTGTCTGCACTCCTGGATGTTTCTGTCTTTAAAATTGTTGACAATTCTTTGGCAAACCATTTCCCACAGATACGTCTAAACCACTGAAAAGGCAGCAGCTTCTTTGCCTACATGTAAATCTTCCACAGACAGGGAGGATACCTGTTAGTTGAGCTTAGGTTTCACAGAGGAGGAGAGCATCTCTTTGATTTACTATGTTTGCTCTCCCACCCCTGCCTCTTTCATCTCTTGTTCTCCACAGCTCTTCAAAAGGTCACGAGGTTAGCAGCGGCAACAGCAAACTCGGGACTTACATTCAGGTCACGATAGTATTCATTGTAGTCCAAGGCGTAGCCAACCACAAATCGATTGGGAATTTCAAATCCAACATCTGTCAAAAGAAAATACGGATGATTGAGTAAAGGTGTCAAGGTGGTCAGGTTAGAGTTGAACAACATTAAAACCCAACTACATTTCCCCCCCCTTATAGATTAAAAATGTTTTAAATTAATATTTACAGCAGAAGCAGAAAGACAAATGCAATGGAGCATTTTGTTCATGTAGTTCTCTGTGTGAAGAAATATCTTTTAACCTGCAGTTCTGCCAAATGTTGGGTTAGGAGAAGAACGGTATGTAGTCTACCAAAAGCAGCTATTTAAGCAATTGAAGCAACTAAAACTATGGAAGACTAAGCCTGACTAAATTAAATCTAAATAAATAAACAGATTTGGAACAAATAAATTAGGTAATACATTATAATTTCTTTACTCCCACATATATTTATGTATTTATTCTTTAATTTATTTCCTCATATATTTATTTCCAATTTTATTGACCCATTTATTTATTTATTTCCATGTTTATTTATTTATTTCCCCAAAAAATGTCAGGGTGGAATATTGTTTTCTATCCAAAAATCATAAATGTGTTTTATTTACTTGAAGAAGGATTTGCAGATATAAACTGCACTGGAAGATTTACCGACATCAAATCTAAAAAATATAAATTTAAACCAATCACATAAACATAAACAATTATATGAGGTATGAAATTTACCTAATGAGTTTAAGTAGTACTGTGCAAAAGTTTTAAACCATCCTAATTTCTTTTTATTTACATTCAAAAACACTTTATTAATCCCAAAGGGAAATTAAATCTTGTAAATCATATCATCTAAATTTCATCAAAGATTTGCTTTAGATTATATTACTTGTGCAGGGATGATCTCCTGTAGTGTTCTGTATTACTGCATATCTGTTGAAGCCTCTGACTAAAGACAGTCTGTTGGTGTATGAGAGTCTGATGAAGAGGATGCCCGGAATTGTCCGTAAAGTTTTTCATTTGATCAAGAATCCTTCTTTGCAAACAAATCTCCAGAGAGTCCACCACATCCAACTACACTCAACAAAAATATAAACGCAACAGCTTTGTTTCTGCTCATATTTTTCATGAGATGGACTTAAAGATCTAAAATTCATTCCAGATACACAATATTACCATTTCTCTCAAACATTGTTCACACATCAGTCTAAATGTGTGATAGTGAGCACTTCTGCTTTGCTGAGATAATCCATCCCACCTCACAGGTGTGCCACATCAAGATGCTGATCTGACATCATGATTAGTGCACAGGTGTACCTTATACTGCCCACAATAAAAGGCCACCCTGGACTGTGCAGTTTTGTCTCACAGCAAAATGCCACAGATGCCACAAGCATTGAGGGAGCGTGCAATTGGCATGCTGACAGCAGGAATGTCAACCAGATCTGTTGCTCGTGCATTGAATGTTCATTTCTCCACCATAAGCCGTCTCCAAAGGCGTTTCAGAGAATATGGCAGTACATCCAACCGGCCTCACAACCGCAGACCACGTGTAACCACACCAGCCCAGGACCTCCACATCCAGCAGGTTCACCTCCAAGATCGTCTGAGACCAGCCCCTCAGACAGCTGCTGAAACAATTGGTTTGCATAACCAAACAATTTCTGCACAAACTGTCAGAAACCGTCTCAGGGAAGCTCAACTGCATGCTCGTCGTCCTCATTGGGGTCTTGACCTGACTCCAGCTCGTCGCCGTAACAGACTTGAGGGGGCAAATGCTCACATTCGATGGCGTCTGGCACGTTGGAGAGGTGCTCTCTTCACGGATGAATCTCGGTTTACATTGTTCAGGGCAGATGGCAGACAGCGTGTGTGGCATCGTGTGGGTGAGCGCTTTGCTGATGTCAATGTTGTGGATCGAGTGGCCCATGGTGGTGGTGGGGTTATGGTATGGGCAGGCATCTGTTATGGACGAAGAACACAGGTGCATTTTATTGATGGCATTTTGAATGCACAGAGATACCATGATGAGATCCTGAGGCCCATTGTTGTGCCATACATCCATGAACATCACCTCATGTTTCAGCAAGATAATGCACGGCCCCATGTTGCAAGGATCTGTACACAATTCTTGGAAGCTGAAAATGTCCCAGTTCTTGCATGGCCAGCATACTCACCGGACATGTCACCCATTGAGCATGTTTGGGATGTGCTTGACCGGCGTATACGACAGCGTGTACCAGTTCCCACTAATATCCAACAACTTCGCACAGCCATTGAAGAGGAGTGGACCAACATTCCACAGGCCACAATTGACAATCTGATAAACTCTATGCGAAGAAGATGTGTTGCACTGCATGAGGCAAATGGTGGTCCCACCAGATACTGACCGGTTCTGAGTCCCCAGACCCCCAATAAAGCAAAAAACTGCACATTCCAGGGTGGCCTTTTATTGTGGCCAGTATAAGGTACATCTGTGCACTAATCATGATGTCAGATCAGCATCTTGATGTGGCACACCTGTGAGGTGGGATGGATTATCTCAGTAAAGCAGAAGTGCTCACTATCACACATTTAGATTGATTTGTGAACAATGTTTGAGAAAAATGGTAATATTGTGTATCTGGAATGAATTTTAGATCTTTAAGTCCATCTCATGAAAAATGGGAGCAGAAACAAAGGTGTTGCGTTTATATTTTTGTTGAGTGTACTTAGCCAACGATTTCACTTTGATTTGAACATCATCCTTCTCTCATCTCACTTTCAACTCATCTAGGATTTTTGGCTGAAGTTGAGGTATTATTTGATTCTCAGTGATGTTAAACAGCTGCTCCCAGTTGTAAACCACAATGTTATTATGGTTACAGAACATAAAAAAGTATTTATCCAAAAGTTAAAAAAAGTATAAGCAGAAAGCCTTCTAGCTGCGCAGCATTTCGAGACGTAGAGAGTTGTCATCCAAGAAGAGTAAGGTTTCCACCAGAAACGGAGAATTTTTTTAGGAAGTTTTTAAAAAGAAAAAATCCGATCGAAAGTAACAGAGCTACTCCGGCATGCTTCCACCTTGAGCGGGGCAATTCGGGAATTCTGTTAATTTTCTGGTGTTCTTTTCAAGCAATCCCGATTTGCAGTTCCCAGGATATCTTTGGTGTTTCAAAATAATTCTTTGGAGACAATCTTTCATGCTTCTTAAGACTTCAGTGGTCAAAGATAGGGGATCAAAGCTACGATCAGTTGAAATAGGAGGATTAGCTCAACATGTACCTATTAGAGGGCGATGCTAGGCAGCAAATGGTTCATTTTATTCTCAAAATTAATGTTTGAAACAGAAAAAGTTAAAAAAGGCGCAAGAATAGGCGCAACTTTGCAAGGGAAATTGCAGCACTTGAGAAATTGACTAATACTCAGTTGTTACATGTTTCCGAGTTTGAAATGAAACCTGGTTGGGATGAAATGGTAACGGCTTTATATAAAAGTAGCGATGATTTGGTAAAGCAATCAACTGGCTGGTGGAATCACCGCTTGTAAAGGTTAAACTTTAAAACGGTTCTGTACAGCCAAAGCACGAGTTCATACCTTGAGGTTAGACCCCCTTGTACATTCTGAAAGGTCAACAGTTAACTAGTATAATGAAGCAAACACATCGCTTTAAACTCAACTAAAGAAAACACTGCCTTGTTTAATTTTCATCACATTAATCAAAGTAAAGAATAAAAACCTAAAGTTTCTGAATACACAGCCCCGAGGAACACCAGTATCGATCAGATTAAGGGCTAGGTCAGGGGTCTTCCACCCCAGGCCAGCTACTGCCCTGCTCCAACACCACCATAATCCAATGAATGACTCACTACCAGCCCTTTGCCAAACTTGATGGTATGTTGAAGAGGTAATTCAACTATTTGATTCAGGTGTGTTGGAGCAGGGACACATCTATAAATTAGAGGGCAGCGGCTCTCTAGGAAAATGGTTTGAGACCTCTGAACTAGGTGAACCTTGACAAAGGAGCTCTGTCCTTGATTTTTGGCCCTACATTTTAGCTGCATCATATCAAAAACAGTAAAAATCTACAGAAACCTGTTGAAAACTGACGGCTACTACGCTGAAAATGACTCAAAAAGTTGCCAACGTCCAAAGAAAAACTTATAGAACGATTCATCCAGACCATCTTAAAAGGATCACAGAAATGTCTGTCTGCTTCAAAGCAAATTATGAAAATTTGACTCCAGAGTTTAAAACAGCACAAAAAATAAAAAGTATACGCTGTGTGTACATCACCAAAACAATCAAAAGATCCAAGAAGTGTAATCAAAATAGAGAGGGTTCGTGTTTAACAGATGCTGAGGCATGTGATTGCAGTCATTAACCTTGACATCTCCAACCTGATACACTTTTACTAGAAGCACTCAGAATCCGCCATTGGGAGCTACTTAATCACCTTATCTCAACAAATATTTTGCATTTTGCAGGCTTATAATTTGTCAAGTCGGAGGTAAAACAGACGCTGCTCGGGTTAAACTTGCTAATATGGTTTTAGGAGGCAGCTATGAGAAGCAGGGATGAGAACGTTAAGTATTTTATTGAAATGAAGCAAGACACCTGTAAATTTGTTTGTAGAAATCGAAGGTATGAGTGAAATGTGCAAGTAATGACAGCAAGGAAATACTTACAGTCTGTCAGACTTTCAGCCAGGGCAGAGACCCTCTTCACCAGAAGACTGAAACATCAATCAGTGAGTTAATTCTTAAATCAAAAAGTTAATTTTACTGTTGATTCATCCAATTTTTGCTGGATTTAAAGATCTGACAGGACAAGTTTCTGCATTTGTGTCATAAATTGAAAAGGACATAAACCATCACAATAAAGCAGGATGATCATGTTGTCTCTGATCTTTGGGAACGCCTGGAAACTGCCCTCAGACAAAAGACAGTGACTGTGGACAAGTGATATCTTGTACTTCGGCTCATCATGCGCTCGGCATTTCCCTTATAGTGGAAAAACTGAAACGCCGACTCACCCCGCGACCTTGACCATCTTGGGCTCAAAGGTTTCCACATGCTTCAGAAGAGCCTTCATGGTCTTTCCTGTGTCGACTATGGCCTGAGGGAAGGGAAGAGCAAGAGGAAGTCGGAGCAATGAGGAGGGAAGGATGCGGATCATTGGAGACCAGAGATATGAAGATACAAAGAGTGACAGATGTTTTGTTTTTTTTCCAGAAAGTTTCCTATTACATGAAAAACTTCCACATTTCTGTGAATGCTTGGCTTCATATCTCATGGTGGCTGTTACACAAACAGAGGAAACTAACAACCTATATTTTTATTTCAAGTATCAAAATTATTTATTTTTTTTACTCTTAGAGATGACATGTTATTACATGATCTGTTACTGACTACCTCTTCTTAAATTATTCACAGGCTGTGTTTTTTTTTCTCCCATTGCTGATCCCCCTGTGCAGTGCCTTACTGTACAGGTTAATAAAGTTTTTTTTTAATTCTGGCAGGTTTCAAATAGAAACTTCACCGGATTTTAAAGTTATTCTGCAGTTTGCAGAGAGTGTTGCCACAATGTTGGCCATTCGAGGAACTGCAGTCAGCAAATTGTGACATTCAAGCGTGTGCTAATTAGTCCGAACTCTACAACAGTCAGAGGCCATTTTTGTCCTTTGTTGTAGCACTGCACAAAATTGTTCTTTTTTTTGACTGACATGGAGTTTGTGCTGGTATCTGGGTTGGCTAGCTTAGCTTATCTGTAGTGTAGTAATGGACTCAGACCTGAACCTCCAGGGTCACATTAAGGCAATAACAAGGTCAGCCTTCTATCATCTTAAGAACATTTCTAGGATTAAAGCACTGATGTACCAACAGGACCTTGAAAAACTCATCCATACGGTTATCTTTAGTCGGATTGACTAAAGACAGCGTCTTCACAGGTCTGCCTAAAAAGTCAATTAGACAGCTGCAGCTGATCCAGAACGCTGCTGCTCGTGTTCCTCACTAGAACCAGGAAAGTAGAGCACATCACCCCAGTTCTAAAGTCCTTATACTGGCTCCCTGTAGCTCAGAGAATAGACTTCTAAATACTTTTACTAGTTTATAAATCATTGAATGGCTTAGCACCAAAATATGTTGAAAATCTACTGTTACTATACCAACCCCCCCAGAACACTCAGGTCCTCTAATTCCAGTCTACTCAACATCCCTAGAATCAGAACCAAACATGGAGAAGCAGCTTTCAGTTTCTATGCTCCTCTAATCTGGAACAAACTTCCAGAAAACTGCAAAGCTGCTGAAACACGGGGTCCCTTAAAATCACAACTAAAAACGTATCTGTTTTGAGCTGCCTTTGAATAATGTTTTCATGTATCATGTTTTGTTTATGGTTCTTGCTGTTTCTACATTATATGCTTTGTAATGCCTTGATGTATCTGTGTTAGCTTCTTGCTTTATTGCTGTTTTTACTTTGCCTCTTAATCATGTAAAGCACCTTGAATCACCTTGTTGAAAGTGTGCTATACAAATAAAATTTCCTTGCCTTATCTAGCAGCTAACTGACACATAGGTACGTGCGTCATCGCGTCACGGCGCTCACTCTCTCAAGCATCCCTGGCTGTTTGGACCCAAATGGACCTCAAAATAAATTTAATTGCAACCCCTACATGCCACCATGGAGAAAAGTACTACAGTCAAGTTGTACTGTCAGAAAATGAAAAATTTCACCATAGATTTCAAAAATGGGCTAGTTTAAACAAATATTTTACATAATTTAGCTTTAAGAGATAGACCCAAACAAAGTAGTAACTAAATGATGTCTGGTTTTCATGGGTTTTTTTAACAAATAAAATTCGAAAATGTTGGCATGCGTCTGTATTTAGTCAGCGTCAAAACTTTGTAGAACAGCCTCTTGCTGTAATTAAAGCTGTAAGTATTTTGGGTATGTCTCTACATGGCATGCACATTTTTACCTCTTCCGTGGCGTCATATTCCTGTTAAAAACCCTGAGGAGCAAGCCGTCGGTATAAGACGCAACTAATATGTACGCAACAGCGCGTTTTTCACGGAATCATGCATCATTGCATCACTGTGCATTGCGATTCACAATGTGTTATTTTTAATTTTTATTTTAGATACCGACAGCTTGTGATATTCCTCCACCTACTTAATTGAAGTTTTATATTGTTGCTCTTCATCCTTTTTAAAAAAAATTCCTTTCTATATGTATAGTTTCTAATCTATGCTTTATTTTGAGTGTAGTCTATTTTCTATTTCTATTGGTAATTTTAATTATTATTATTAATAATAATAATAATAATTAATAATATTAAATCATTACTGGCACCATTGCACTGAAGGGGGCACTACTTCCTACACTGAAAAAAGCGAATGCAGCTCCAACTTAAATAAATAGCATTAATTGATCACAAGTAATTTAATTAAGTTCATCCAACTTAATTTATTTACATTTGTTTAACTTGACAACTTGATGAACTTAATAAACTTACTTGGATAAACTTAATTCAATTATATATGACCAATTAACGAAAATTATTTAAATTGGATCACCGATTCTCTTTTTTCAGTGTATGCTAGCAGCAGTATCTCACAATTTTTATTTCTTTAGAAATCTTTAGTGATTCCAGTCATTGTTAAAACATTACAGTTATGAAACACAATATATTTACAACTAAACTATCGTTGTTTAACTATTTTACTTTTATCCCTCGTTGTTTTTGAACACAAGATTTTCCGAACATTGTTTAACAAAACATAATTAAGAAACAATATGCTTACTATATGTTTATTCAAGGGGGAAACTTTAAAAGTGAATAATCTTTAATTGACACATCCCCCCATTTGCCTTGGCTCAGCTGACCTACTCCAACATATACTGTAGGTCCATGCAGCCAGCACACTGTTAATTTTCATACTTCTACTATAAATAGCTGTGGTTTCAAACTCAGCAAATGAGGTACAGTTGTCTGCAGTTTTAGTTGAAAAAATAAAATAATAAAAGAGTTAAACCAACAAACTACAATAGTTTAGTCTTAAATATATTGTGTTTCATAATTAGAATGTTTTAACAATGACTGGAATCAATAAAGGTCTCAAAAGAATAAAGAAAAAGTTTCATACGGCAGCAAGCATAGGAAGTAGTGTCCCCTTCAGTTCTGGAAAAGCAATGGTGCTAGTTATATGGTGCGGGTCTGACATCTGACCCGATGCAGCCCCTATCCAATTTCTGCAGCCATGTCCTTCTTGAAAATTGCGCTCGCTCTCTGTTTAGTTAGCATATTTCTCAGTTGTTGGCGGTATGTCTTCTGAGTGATCTGATTGGCTAGATCAGGGTTACTTAACCCTGGTCCTACATGTTTTAGGTGTTTCCCTTCTGCCACACACACAACTAAATAAATGGGTGATTAACAGCCTTCTGCAGCACTTGATGGCATGCAGGAGCTAATGCTATCATTTGAATCAGGTGTGCTAGAGCAGAGATGCACCTAAGACACGAACAGTGGGCGCTGAGGACCAGAGTTAAGAAACACTGGGCTAGAATTTCAGCTCAAATTTGGTGGCAGCCTGATAGGTATAATAGGAGAACCTCATGTGGATTCAAACCATAGAAGAAGAAGAGGAGGAGGTGGAAGAGCTCAAAGAAAAATTATCTCTCTTTTTCTTCTACTACAGAAATGCCCACTTAAGGAAGCGTTTAACTGTTTGTATCCCATTATAATGAGAAAGTTTCTTGTTTTGACGAGAAATAAAAATACGTTACTCTCACAGATTACAATTTATTAATAAGGCATAAAAGAGCTCCCTCTGACTCTCCCCCTGTTTCTTAGACACTTAAACATCCTGAAAGATGTTCCTTTTTTACTCTTAGGATCTTTCATTTTTAAACAAGAACACATTTATTTAACAAGAGCGTAGTTCAAGAATTGCGCTGCTCTGGGTGGCTGCATGTTGGAGTAGCTCTGGTGGCTTGAATTTTGTTTTTTTGGACGTTGGATCCTCTGTTTTGTTGAGGAAAGATAGCATTTTCTGGGCTGGTATTCTTTCTAGTTTTTGGTGCTGTGAAGCTGGAAGGACTTTTTCTGTAAATTTTTTACTTTTTGATAATTTGTTATGATGCGTAACCATGGCAACAAGGGGGTTTACAGCTGGGAGCAGCTGATTTAATATGGCAAAAGCTGGAATAAAACCTCAACTGAAGCCACAAATCCCTGATGAGTTGAAAAGGGGGAGGCATGGGGACAGAGCAGGAGCAAAAAGGAGACAGAGAAAGTTCAAACCATCTCTCCCATCATCATAATGGGCAACGTAAGATCACTGGCTAACAAGATGGATGAACTCCAAGCCGTTATAAGGACTCAGCCAGAGTACCGGGAATGCGGTGCTATGTGTTTCACTGAGACATGAAACACCCCGACTCAAACGTCTCTCTGCCAGGCCTCCTGACTATACAGACAGACAGAGATCTGAAGAGGAGCAGGAAAAGAAAAGGAGGTGGAGTAGCAGTGCTTGTCAACAACATATGGTGTCATCCAGGACGTATTACTGTGAAGTATCGTCTCTGCAGCCCAGATAATAAACTCTTGGCAATAATCTTTCATCCATATTATTCATTTATTTATTAGTCAGCAGCACAGGAGCACCACAGGGGACCGTGCTCTCACCATTCCTTTTCACTCTGTACACCTCAGACTTTCAGTATAAGTCAGAGACCTGTCATCTGCAGAAATACTCAGATGACTCTGCAATTGTCGGGTGTATCAGAGATGGACAAGAAGCTGAATACAGAGAGCTGGTGGACCGCTTTGTGACATGGTGTGGAAACAATCGTCTTACCTTGAATGTGAACAAAACAAAGGAGATGATTGTAGATTCAGAAGAATCATGGGAGAAGTGGACGTGGTTGAGGAGTATAAATTCACCTAGACAACAGACTGGACTGGAGACTTAACAGTGAAGCCGTCTACAAGAAGGGACAGAGCAGACTGTACTTCTTGAGGAAGCTTAGGGCCGTCCTTCAAGGCTACAAGTCTGTTATGAAGTGTAATCTCTTCAACCATCACCTGTTGGAGTAGCAGCATCAGAGCCAGGGTCTTAAAAAGGCTCAACAACCTGATGAAGAAGGCTGGTTCTGTTCTGGGGACAACTTTGGAACATCTGGAGATGATGATCCAAAAAAGGATTCTTCATAAAAATCAGGAAAATTATAGGCAACCCTGAGCATCCTCTTCATGTGAATATCCTACAACAACAAAGTGTCTTCAGCCAGATGCTTCTTCACTTTTCGCTGCAACACAGACTGCTACAGGAGATCCTTCCTGCCCACAGCCATCATGATTTACAACAAGTCCTTGAATAATTAATTTGTATGAGCTACAACAAAACCTAATTTCACTCAGGGATCAATGAAGTATTTTTGAATTGAATTGAATTTTGGTTTTAACAAGTTATACATCTCGTTATAACCACTTTATATATATATCTCGTTAAGACAATAATCTTTTCTTGTTTTAGTAAGAAAACGTTGTTAAAACAAGAAATGTTCTTGTAATAACGAGAACGTTGCTTGTTAAAAAGAGATACTGCTCCTGGATTTATTTCCCAGCTCTGGCAGTTAAACGCTTCCATACACACTAAACAACCACTAAACTTTCACACTTACTAAACACAAAGCACAAGCGCAATTTTCCACCAAGAGCATACAGATGGGTGAAGGAGGCATGGCTTACTGCTCGCCATCATGGGCTCGCAAATAAATGGAAATACACGTAATCAGAGCTATATACGTTCTAGATTAATAAATGTGCTGTTGTAAATGCTTAATAAGCTCCTCAGGGTTTTTTTTGTGGCAGGGATGTGACCCTAACCCTAATACTTATTCATACTTATTCTTTGGGAAATGTCACCACAGTCATTAGTAAAACTCAATGTAGAGCATCCAAGAACATCAATATTCAAGCCTTTCAACAGATTCTCAGTTGGTTTTAGGTCTGGATTTTGAATGGGCCAATCTCACACATATTATGCTTTAAACCATTCTGTTGTAGCTCTAGCTGAATGTTTTAGGTTGATGTCCTCCTAGAAGGCGAATCTTCACCGAGTTTTACGTTTTTTACAGCCTCTAACACTTTTTCTTGCTTTGTTGTCAAGTATTTAGCTCTGTGGATCAAATCAGACCAACTTCCATCTCCCTGCTGAAGAAAATCATCCCCACAGTATTATTGAAATTCAATTCAAAATTACTTTATTAATCCCAAAGGGAAATTAAATGTTGTTGTAACTCATTATGCAAGTTCCTTCAAAGATTTGTTGTAGATGCTGATGGCTGTGGGTAGGGATGATCTCCTGTAGCGCTCTGCAGATCTGAAGAAGCCTCTGACTGAAGACGCTCTGTAGTTGTCTGATGTAGAGGATGCTCTGGATCTATGGCGTCTTCTTTTCAACCACTTCAGGGTTTTGTGGCTGTAGTTGAGGTATTATTTGAGCTTTTGTGATGTTAATCAGCTGCTGCCAGTTGTAAACCACCTTGTTGCCATGGTTATGCATCCTAACAAATGTCCAAAAATAAAAAGTATCAGCAAAAATCCTTCCAGCTGCACAGCATTCAAAACCACAGAGAACAGTTGTCCACAAAAACAATGTTTCTACCAAAAATGGAAGAATTAAAGTTTAATAAAAGAAAAAATATATAAACCAAAGTAACAGAGCTACTCCAACATGCTGCCACCTTGAGCGGCGCAATTCCGGAGTTATGCTGTCACCACCAACTTTTGCAGAGGGAAGGGTATGCTCAGGAGGATACTAATGTTGGTAGTGTTTTCCACCAACATTTTTGAGTGTCCACCTAATAGTTGTCCTTTCAACAGATGCTCTACGCTGTGCTGGTCTTGCACATAAAATCCTATTAAAACACACTGACATTTGTGGTTGTAATGAGACAACAAAGGGAACAGATAGGTATGAATACTTTTGCGAGGCAATGTACTTTTTGACTTGAATCAGGAAACCTTCAAAACCAAAACAGGATCTAAAAGGCAAAACGTTGCATGTGGTTAAAATTAATTGAAAATGAAGCAATTAATAGAGGGTATAAAGACACTCACCTCAACAATGAGCACACTCTTGGTCACATGTAAGGGGGAAAAAAGTGGAACACGTCAGTACATCACCCTCTAATATTCATACCGTTCAAGCAGAGCAAATATAAAGGCAAAGCTATTTCCATTGGTTTATTAGAGGGGGAGAGAATCTATAGCAACAAAGTTGGCTGCATCCTTACTGCCTTGACTAAAAAAAACCCCCACAGACAACTCTTTCTATTCCACACTCTAATGAAACATCTGTTTTCCACAATGACCAGAAGTCACCAGAGTGTCCGGGTGCTGCACGATTGCCCCACTGCTGCTGGGGTTCAGATGAATTCTTGTTCTTCTGGCTGTGAGGACTCTTTGTGAGCGTGTCTATGGTTTAGGGAGAGTGATCGGAGGGAATGCAGACAGCTGGCCAATTTTTCTTCGGTCCGCACCTGAAAACTTTCACATAACACTCTGAGACAATGAGCTGATAGGGCTAGGGTAAAGAAAATACAGAAATTCTCCCCTGCCTTAATGCGTGCTGGATTTTTCTATGATTTAGCAGGCTCTGTAGATCGTTGGATGGTGTGGTTTTATGACTTATTCATTCTTGATTCAAGCGCACACGAAGTCAACTTTTTATGAGATTAATGAGAAAAAATGTTGCACTAATATTCTACACAGGACATATGAGGATGTATTACTACTTAGATCTTTGACAATAGCACTAACTTTTGCATATAATTAGTTAGTAATATCAGTAAATTTCTTATATCGATCCCTATTTTTTATTGATTTTTTTCATGCATTCATTAGTTCAGTATTAAATAATGGTCATGCTAAGCAGCTTAATATTAGCAACATCCTAACACCATGATAGAAACTGCAGGTGGAATGGTCATTAACTAATTCTTCTGTTTGATTATATAAGGGACAAGAATTATACTGTCAATAATGTTCCAGATATGATGGTTTTAACTGTTTTGCTTTTATCCACCAGGTTCTATGCTGTGGACACATTTGTGCTCACGTTTAGCTGAGTTTGTAACGTTTCTGCCCTGATTCATCAGTCTTTCCTGACAAAGCTCTTCTGGGTTAAACGCTCAGTAAATCTACTGTTAGAGTCTGATTAAAATCTAACCTTGATTAATGTCTAGCCTTGTGCAAAGTAAGGCACTCTGGCAAAGGAGTGGTTATATTTACAAGGATTTTTGCCAGATACTTTCTTTTCTGCCCAAGGTTCCGACGTATGGTTGGTTGGATGGATGAACAGACGGATGCACGGACGGACGGATGATTTGTTGGATGGATGGTATGTTGGATGGATGGATGGTATGATGGATGGATGGATGGATGGGTGGATGGATGGTATGTTGGATGGCTGGAAGATGGATGGATATGTTATGGATGGATGATATGTTGAGTGGATCAAAGATGGATGGATGGATGATAAAAAATTGATGGATGAATGGATGGACGGACAGATGACGAAATGGATGGATGATATGTTGGATGGATGGATGAATGGATGATATGTTGGATGGATGGATGAATGGATGGATGATATGTTGGGTGGATGGAAGATGGATGAATATGTTGGATAAAAGAATTGATGGATGGATGGATGGATGAATGGATGGATGATATGTTGGATGGATGGATAGATGGATGAATGGATGATATGTTGGGTGGTTGGAAGATGGATGAATATGTTGGATGGAAGAATTGATGGATGGATGGATGATATGTTGAGTGGATGGAAGATGGATGAATGGATGATATGTTGAGTGGATGGAAGATGGATGGATGATAAAAAATTGATGGATGAATGGATGGATGGACGGACGAACGGACAGATGATGAAATGGATGGATGATATGTTGAATGGATGGATGGATGGATGATATGTTGGATGGATGGATGGATGATATGTTGGATGGATGGATAATATGTTGAATGATGGATAGATGGATAATATGTTGGATGCATGGATAAAACACTATTAGTATCTTTTATTAAACTTTTCTTCAATATGTCTTTTCTCATTCAGCCTAAAGAGACAACAAAACTACAATAAAGATGGTCAGAAACTTAAAACATCCCATAATGCCATAGAAACAGCTCAGAACAGGCAAACTGCCTGGAGACAGGTGTTTTTAAAAATGTAGATAGTGATCATAGATGCAAAGAAACAGGAAACAAAGCCTATAGCCAAACATTTTCCACACTATTCCAGAGACTGTTTGGGAACCACATCTCAACAACCAAACAGAGTACCAGCGCCCTCTTCAGGCTGAGGTAGTTTTGTTCATAAAAGCTGAAAAGGTAAAACATGCATAAATAAACACACCTTTCCGCGTAGAAAAGACAGATCACTGCTTCCAATGATGTGCAGGTCCTCTGTGGATTGGTCGTTCTGGAGAAAAAAACACTCATGGTTGTGATTCACTTTGCTAATACAGCTGATTTACATTTTACCTGTGCTGATGATTTCACTAAGATATATAAAAAGCCTTAATGGAGATATTTGTTTTAGTTATTTTACTGTGCAAAACTTTTAAACCTTCCCCCATTTATTTATATTTTTCTTCCAATGAAGCAGACTAAGCTAATTATGAGGACCACACTGGAAGTTTGCGAGTCGTTCTGGGAGCAAAAACATAAACAACGATGGATGGCGTTGCAGATTCAAACTTCCTCTCACCGCATTTCTCCATGTGGATCAAGTTGGAATTGAGTACATGTATTTATATACCTTTAATATTCACTTTTCCCACCCAAAATTGATGTAAAAAATAAAGAAAAATAAACAAACTAAAAAATAGACCACAAGGTTCTTGAACTTGTCTGACTCACTGTGCAGGGAAGGGAGTGAAAGGAATGTGACCACATGCAGGGAAACATAAATCAGACATGTGTCAAAACACACCAGAATATTGCATTGTCCAGGTGAAAGTGCTCAGAATCACACAATTATATCACTGTAAAGACATCTTTATCATTCCCAGAGTTGCCACGAGTTTCGTTTTCTTTGGCAAAAGCTGACAGCATCTATCCATATTAGCAGGCTTGGGTTTTTACTCCTGGAGCTGAGTTTGCGTCCTGGAATCATTTCTGAACAACAGTGACACCTGGTGGCCAAAGACTGACATGTCCACAAAGATAAACGTTTACGATCTAAAATAAATGTGTCGAGAAAGTGATAACAATTCCCATCAGCTGAGATGAGTCATGCAATGTTATCTGCCTTTTAGTTTTTTTTAAACTTCACACACAGAATTCAATGTGATTTTAGTTGTTTTCTGAAAACTTTATTAAAAGTTGAGAGAAATGGTGGGGACAAAACGGGTAAACCATCTTAACTGTGAATGCTTCACTTCTTATAAATCATTTTAACCAATTCAAAAGAGTTAGTTGTTAGCACTCCTGAGATGGGGCTGGAAAATTTTAGATTTTGTGTCTGGTGAATAATTTGTGAGCTAATTTGACCATGTTTTAGGTCATTATCCTGCTGAAAGACCCAATGTTGGTTTTCTGGCAGAGGCCACTGGATTTTTATTTTAAATCTCCAAGCATTTCAAAGAATTCATAATGCCATGCTGTCTATGGAAGTTCCCAGGCCCGCAGCATTACAGATCCTCCACCATACTTCACACTCATCATAAAGTGTTTTTGCTGGTATTCAGCCTTAGTTAAAGTCCCAGTATTGTAAAACAAACTCCTCACGTTCATGTTTATGATGGTAGGACAGAACATGCTTGAATGGCAGTTCAATTCAATTTAATTCAATTAAAAAATAATTGATTAATCCCATAGGGAAATCAAATGTTGTAAGTCATGTTACACAATGTTTTTCAAATAGTTATGAATGCTGATGGCTGTGGGCAGGAAAGGTCTCCTGTAGCGGTCTGTATTACAGCGGTTCTGAAGGAGCCTTTGACTGAAGACACTCAGTTGTTGTAAAGCAGTCTCATGAAGAGAATGCTCAGGGTTGCCAGTAATTTTCTTGATTTTATGAAGAATTCTTATTTACACCATCATCTCCAGTGGTTCCACAGTTGTACCCAGAACAGAACCAGCCAACTTTATCTGGATGAGCCTTTTTAAGTCCTTGACTCTGATGATGAAAGAAAATGTTTTTGCTCTGCTGTTTGAGACACTTCCTTATGGCTTTTTCCTTGTGACATATGGCAAGTCAAGAAATGCTTTACCTAGAGAAGTAGTCAGGAGGTCCCCGATACCTCTTGAGGGGCTTCAAAAAACCCAAAGCACATTTTGGGAGAATCTGTTGGCAGGACAACTAGTCATCCATTTTACAAATCTGACCTTTTCATGGAAGCACGGCAAGAAGAAGGTTGTGGGAGAAAGAAAGCTTGCCACAGGCCATGTAGGGGACACATCAAACATGGTGCTCTGGCCTACTTGCCAAACACTGAACACATCATCCCCTTCTGGAAGCATGGTGGTGGGAGCATAATGCTGTGGTGATGCATTTCTTCTACAAGAGCTGAGAAGCTCAGCTCTATAATGCTTAGAAGCAAGCACAATAATTTCTGAATTGTTGAAGGAAGGTGTTCTTGAAGGACTTTTTGATCCCAGATGGATTCTTTGACCTTTTACAATGGCAAGGGGGTAAGAAAAACCTGCGGTTTGAACCAGCCTTCTTCACCAGGTTGTTGAGACTTTTTAAGCCTCTGGCTCTGATGCTGCTACTCCAACAGAACATGGCAGAATAGATTACACTCGTCTCAAAAGACTTATAGAAGATCTGCAGCATCTTGAAGCAGATCTTGATGGCCCAAAGCTTCCTCAAGAACTACAGTCTGCTCTGTCCCTTCTTGTACTTTCTGTCTGTCCCTTCACTGGTGCAACTCTGTTGTACAGGTGCACACCAAGGTGTTTACACTCCACCACCACCTCCACTTCTTCTCCCATGACCTAACCCTATTTCTCCTAAAACCTAAAATCATCTCCTTAGTTTTGTTCACAGTGAGGTTATAGAGATGTGGCGAACCCAAGAGGTCTCTCATTGCTGTAGTTTTCTTTTCTACCTCCCTCACCATCCTGCTCACTGTATGCGTTGGGAAAAGAGAAACTTGGGTCCACATCCAGCCTGGTCACAGTTCCAGATGTTTCAACCTTTTCGTTGCTATGACAGTAAGGATGAGAAAGTTTAAATGAGTAGCAAATGTTCTAAGCAATTTCCTAATTCATGAAGATCAACACACATCTGCCCTAAACCCAGCAGAGGTGGGTAGAGTAGCCCAAAGTTTTACTCAAGTAAAAGTAGCACTACTTTCAACATATTTTTACACAAGTAAAAGTAGCAAAACAAACACCGCTCATCCGGTTTGAAGTGCTGGATTTTTGGGTGAAAGTCCAGAAAAGAGAAAAGAAATCTGCACACTTCAATCTGCGAAAGTGATTTATTCTTCAAGCTTTCGGTCAGAGACCTTCTTCAAGTAAAAGTACAAAGTAGTCATCCAAAAACTGATTCAAGAAAGAGTAAAAAAGTATTCTGTAAAAAGTATTGAGTAGTTGAATACTTGTTTTGAGATCGTAACATATAATTTAATATTTAAAAATTATTTATTGGACAAAAATATAAAGTTATGTGCAAATTCTGAAGATTCAAATGAATAGAATCACTTTACATAATTGTAAAATAACACATTTGACAAGAAATATTTTTCCAAATCCATTTTTTTCAAAGTAAAACTAATGAAACCAATACTTACACTGGGTAATGTATATATTAGAGCAGGGTAAGGTACCCCCACTCAACCTCCAAAAAGCACAACAGCCTCAGCAGATAGAAAATAATGTTAAAATGATTAAGCTTGTGTACAAACAAGATGTCTCACTTCAACATAAACTGCATGTGTGAGTCTCATGCATTTTTGGCTAAAGCAAGCCTTCAGTTTCATTCAGTAAAGTTACTCGCTGTGGGTAGAGTAGCCAGAAACTTTACACAAGAGCAATACTTCATATAAATATTACTCAAGTAAAAGTAAAAAGTACGGTCGAGTAAAACTACTCCAAAAGTAACTTGTTACCACTCGCCCCTGAAACCCAGCACACATTGAGTGATTTCTAAAATCTAAATCTAAAATCTGTACTTGAACATGGCATACGTTATGAGCTGGACATCATGAAAACCTGACAGTATCTCTTGGCTCACTGTACAATAGAACATAACAGACTTTATGAGTTGATGATGCAGCAGAATCACCTCAGGAAGGTCCAACAGACATATGGGTGCAACAAGCAAAGGAGAGCAAGTTTCGTGTGTTGTTACCCTTATCGTTAGAGTTGAACGCTGAAAAGTGGAAGAAGAGGACTGTAGAGGCCTGTAAAAGGACTTTCCCAGAAACTTTCTGACACGGTTTGATGTTCGACATAGTTCATCTTCGGTCACGGCAACACTAAATTGCATCTGTGACGATGGATGAGAACACAACTAGAGGTTTTTCTTTCACGATGAAAGCTTTGGTCAAAGACAACTGATAATCCTTCATCGAACGTGAACATGTTTTCTTGTCTTTCCCGTTTTGAAGACTTGCTAAAACAAATTAGCCAATGTGGCACGTCTTTTCCCATTCTCTCTCTCCGCCCATTTCCTGTCTAAAAACTGTAAATAAAGGCTACTAAGTGCCGCAAAAACCTTAAAATATAACAAATGAACCTACGTGTCGCATTATATTTATACCTCAGGGAATGAGGTAGTCGTGATTAACAGTTCCTGACTCCAAGTAATCTTTTAAATTAAAAATGCTCCATTTATTTCATAGCAATGATTTGGTGATTTAATCAAAAATATGTTTTTTCCCCCATTTGAACAAACCTGCTCTAAATTTCTTTGTGTGAGATTATGGTCCTGCTAAAAATAATAAATTTTTTTCAAGGTTCTATCTACATTAATTCCATCTGCCCACTTAGGAAGCCTGCTTAGAGCTACACTTTGCCTACCAGGTAGCTCTTCAAGCGGATAAACTCCACCCGCGTCTCTAGGTACCGGTTGGAGCTGCGTCCCAGAACCTTGATGAAGTCCACCAGATCTGCACAGAACTTGTAGCCTCCCTTCAGGACGCACAGCACCATGATCTTACTGTCCTCGAAGTCCTCCATGACGTAACGGGCCAAGCGCTCTATCCTTAAAAGGAGAAATCCCGTTTCCAAAAACCACACGGCGGGAGATGATTGAAAGACATATCATGTGTGCATATCATACCTGTTCATAATCACTCCGTGAGGAATGTAGACGTTCTCAATGTCATCGTGGTAGTGTTCAGGATAGGTGAACAGATCCAGGTTGTAGCCGGGCCAGTCATCTTTAATCTGGAACAGGCAGCAAAGAGAAAACATAAGGAAATATAACTGCAACTTCTCACAGCAATTTTGAACAACTTTTAGAAAGTCAGACATTTGCGTGGCTATTTAAAGCAGATCACCAGAAAGCTCTTACGACGTTTTTACTCGTTTTCTGCTGGAAAGCATGATTCAAAAAGCTCAACCACATTTTTGACACATAATAGTTGATTTATCTGAGCTGACCTGAGATTAAAAAAGGCTTTTTAAAAATATGTTTACAGTAGCCTCCTGAAAAAATATACTCCACCAGAACAACACATAATGACAAAAAGTAATAAGGTACTCATCCTCGTTAAAACGTCTTGAGTCAGCTATTGATTCTTTTATTTTTTGCTTCAAGACTTTCTTGAAATCTTCTTAAGTGGTCCTGATAAAAAGTTGTATGAGCTTTGTTTTTGTTTTAAAGATTTTCTGTAGACTTTAGCTGATTTTTTACTTATTTCCAGTCCAGAACCGATTCATTTTCCATCTGTTTGTTGTAGGGATGCAACAAGAAAATTTGCTATCATAATCATTGCAGGGAATTAATCACTGCTTCATAAGTTTTGTTAAAGCACAGTGGACCCCGATTATTCCCAAGGGTTAGGAACCTCAGTCCTTTAATCCTCTAATGGTTCTTCATGTGTGATTGTCTCTATGCGTTCCTGAAGGTTCAGGTCTGAGTCCATCCCTACACCCAGATTTTGGACCTAATCAATAGTTTCTAGCCGTAATAGCTGAAGCTTTGTGCTGACTCTTGATCCTTCCTCTAATAATTTTGTTTCTGTTCAACTGAAGAAAGTTATGGCTCATCCATGCATTGATTTGTTCTATGCATCTGCTCAACGTTTGAATGGGTTCAAAGTCACCTGGTGACATTGTAATGTAGAGCGGAGTATCATCTGCATAGATATGAAAACTAGCAGGAGTATGTAGGTATTAAATAGGAGGGGCCAAAAGATGGAACATTGGGGTACCCCACATGTGATTTTTGTCTCTAGGCACCAGAACCAGAAGATCACTTATGTTGTCTCCTCCTGCGTAAGGAAAAGCCTTCCTTGCATAGTCCTAAACTGCAAAATAGAACTATGTTTTACACCTGGATCTCTTTTTGGTAGTTGAAATATTTACTGAGGAACGATGAAAAAAATATGTAGAATGTAGAATTTTACTGGTAATTTTATTTAATTTTTTAAAATTCTTCTAATTGCTTCTCGTCTAAAAAGTGTGGAATTGCTAAGTCTTAAAAATTACTTTTACAGTGGGAAAAGAGAAGAGTGAAACTGTCAAATTGTTTCAACCCATCCAATGAGGAATACTCATTTTAGAATATTTAATTTTTTCCATCAATTTCCTATAATCAGCCTTGGAAACTTACATTAATTCCCAGATACCTAAAGCGTCAATTAACCCATCGGAGTTCAAATTTTCAGATTTAATGCAGCCGTGTTTCTATGTGATATAAATATAACCTGACACGGGGGCATATTTCTTCTACCCACTCTTTAAAATGGGGAAGACAAAAGAACAGGTCATTGATGTGGGGTTTTTTCTTCATAAAACAGGAAATGACTACAACAAAGTAGCCTGTCACCTAAATTTACCCACATCCGTACAGTCAGAGCAAAATCTGGAACTGTGGCACTAAAGGTCACCAGGTGGGTGAATGGGGTACAAAAATATCCAAAGCGCACCGTTAGAGAACTTCATCAAAGAATGGCATCTTGGGGCGGTCATCAAGTCCCCACGACAACCATTAGATGGCACCTACATGCCAACAGATTGTTGAAAAGGCATGCCAGAAAGGAATAATTAGTCTTACTCAATAATTTTCATGAAACGTCTCGCCCCTGATTGGTTAACAATGACAGAAGTCTAACTCGATAAATATGTGTTTAGTTTGTTAGTTTATTTTATTTAATTAAAATAAAAGAGTTAAAGAAATGAGACGGATTTAAAGAGGAGCGGCAAAAGAAAATGAGGTGGATTAGCAGTCTTACCAACAGCTTGGCCAACAGCAATGCAACTTGTGCTGCCTTCAAACAAATAACTACCTTAACTTCGCTGGTGGTGTTGCAAGATCAATTTCAACAGTTTCTTCCTCAGCTGCTCTTTCTTAGTTAAAAAGGCAATGTTGATGTGGGATGTCCACACATAACACAAGCTCAAATGTGTTCCGCCATGTTGTGGATTTGCATACAGCAGAGACTCTCCTCTCTCTGGCCCCCACCTTCCCGTGGGCGGTCGCAAGCCAAGATGTGGCCAGGATACACTTCTACGTAGACAACATTGCTTTCTCTGATTCACTTTTTTCCACTCAGATTCCTTTTTGGAGCTGAAGCAGGCAATGTGGGTGGGACAACAGTATGACGTGCAACACACATGTCCTACTCAGAGTGAAGGATCGTTTTTCGAAAAGCGCGAGTTTTAAACGGTTTCTAATTGAATGATACCTTTAAGAATGCATGCTTTGGTCAGATGAGACTAATAATGAGCCTTTTTGGCAGCAAACGCTCCAAGTGGGTCTCGTGTGAAACAAATGTTCAACATTAAATATGAACAATTAACTCCACTGTTAAGTACAGTGGGGGAGCTGTGATGATGTGGGCCCGTTTCTCTTCCAAAAACCATTGGAACCCTCTGCATGATATAATCCCCACTGAAATATGAGCACATTTAAAAAAATTTTAATCTCATGGCCTGAATGGGTGAGAAAAGGTCATACTTTAGTGTGAGAAATACATTTTTTTGGCCTCTGCTTGTCAATTTGCTTCCATTTTTAAAACACTGTCGTGTTTAAAAACAAAAACAAAAAAAACACTGTCGTGGTCTAGGAGCAAGAAATATCTACAAAATGGTTGAATAAGCAGACTTTTTTGATTACTTTTAGTTTGTCTGTTGTAAAATGTATTGTCCTGCATGTTTTGAGTTTCACACCAAACCAAATTCCAGGGGTTCAGAACCACTTTAAAAGATTACAATAAAGTCTGGCTTCTTGGAGGGAGCATATAAGGTAAAGAGTGTTGGTTTACAACATTTGGAAAGTATCAATCGCTCTCTCTAACCTACCACAATTCCTCTTTTCACTCTCGCTTCATCCGTTTGCTGTGGTGATGACATGGTATAATCAGTTGTTACTGCGGTGACGGTTTAGCTATCCTTAGAGGAAACACAAGGAAATTGCTCAGAACAAGAGGATAAGAGTCTGTGTTTCACTTAAGCTGAAAAAATGTACCTAAAGATCACATTTATTAAACTGAAATCATCTCCAAAACATTCCAGGACAGCTTCTAATCTGTCAATACTAACACTTACCGGTTTGTTGATTTCTTCTCAGCAGCTGCTTGTGGAGCGAAAAGGAGAAAACTTTGTTTTCCAGAGTTAACCAGAGAAATCCTGTCCGCCCAGCCACATTGACAGCACAATCATGCTCGAGTCATTTAACTAAAAGAAAAGCTTTGTATTGGTCGTGGAGACTTGTGCTGTTTAATCAGCCTCATGTGATTCCAAGCAGGCTTGGAGTGGGGTGGATATCTGGTGGATGTGTTCAGGGACAATATTTTAAATCTGGTAATTATTGCTACCACAGAGGCCACCAAGGCAAACAATGCAGTTTAATATGTGTTACCTACTTTATATTATTACTGTCTGAATCCTAAACTTATATTTCAACTACCAGGTATTTGTATATTTATATACTTTAAAGCTATTTCACTGAAACAGTATTCAGTTGAGGAAGGCTGTGTTTGTATCTGTTGTACCGTATGCATAACAAAAATGCATTGTTTTGCTTATGTATACTCAATTTATGTATGTATGTATGTATGTATGTATGTATGTATGTATGTATGTATGTATGTATGTATGTATGTATGTATGTATGTATGTATGTATGTATGTATGTATGTATGTATGTATGTATGTATGTATGTATGTATGCTTCCATTCTTGGTGGCGAGTGAAGAGGCGTGATCAAAAGACGTAACAGCCTGCTGATCGTTGATCAGGTGAACTGTATCAGACCGATGAAGTAAGTCCTGAACCTGACTTGTTCAAAACCCTGCAGAAAGAATCTTTGAATAACAGATTCTACCAGAGGAGGAGAGAGAGCCTCGAGGACACGCTGCTGCATGCTACAGGAGCCGAGACCTGCATGAGCCGAGAGCTGAGCTGATTGCCGGCAGCGAAAAGGGAGCGGTCCGTGGGAAAACGACGTTCCGAGCTAACAGTGGCTAGCAGCCGCACCCGACGTCTCACTGTTAGCGCACCACGCAGCTACTGTTAACTGACCAGCTATAACAGCTAGTTTCTATGCTTTTCAGACAACGGAGCCACCCTTCAATAGAGATCTAAGGACCGTTCAAGTAAGGTTGTGTCTGGGCAGAGATAAATTAGCTTAAGATAAACAAATTAAGGTTTGTTTTGATTGTGTATTTCACTGTGTTTTTGCTGTGTTTGTAAGATTTAATTCTTCAATTGTTTAAGTATGAAAAGTGTTTTCAAAGGTTTTTGACTGACAAAGTAGTTTTAAATCAAGCAACGTGAGTTACTTCGTTTCACCCGAGTTTTTCCTTCGTTCTGTAGTGCTAAGCTAAAACAGAGTGGCTCTAAGCTGTGCTACATAAATTAGCTCCCCATGTTCATTTCTGATTAGTGGGGCCTGCTTTTGCAGACTGCCAGCGCTCGTAAACAAGGATTGCTACCTACGGAACACAAAGTACAGATCAGCTTTAAAATAGGTAGTTTAGACTCTGAAAATTAATTCTATAAGTCGTTTTGAAACCATCTTATTACTATGTGAAAATACTAAAATTATATCACTGCTGTGACTGATCCATAAAATAGAATTAATTCTCCAAAGGTTATTGATTTCTAGTTCAGCAAACAATTTAATGAAACATTACTTCCTACAAAGAACGTTTTTTTGTCTTCACGTCTGCTTTGCATTGTAAATTGATTTACTAAACACAACCCAAAAGGTGTGAGTTAGTCTTAAAGTGATTCCAATTAGTTTAAGACTAACTTATCTTCACTCCCAAAACTCTTCAATACAAGCCTTGGTCTTTAAGCATACATATTCATACTGAACTGTGACATCACTATCAATTTATTGGTTGTTATTTCTACTTCTTTGCATGTTTCTCCATTTTACTGTTTTAGTTTTGGTAGTAAGTTTTATTATTCAGTCTTCTTTTACTTTGTAGCTTTGTTGTGTGTTACGAGCTTAGTGAGTTTGTTGATTAAAGTATTTTGACTGAAAGTTTAATTCATTTTGTAATAAAGTATTGTATTTTGGAAGGCTGTTGTTTATTATTCCACATACATATGTAGTAACTTGCTATTCAAAGTGCACTAAGAAATGTTTCCATCATCTTTTGTTTGATTATCTCAGCCATATCCGGCAGGTAATCAACATTAACTGATAGTGAACCATTTGGCTATTATTTTTCCTGGATCCCCAGATGGTGCCCCAAACTTGGTAATTTTGACATAAAATTATTAATCTTATAACTAAATGCCCTGAGCAACTATTCATAGTTTTTCATAGCCAAAACACACCTATCTGTGTCACAACACTGATGCCTTGTCCACACGTTGCCGGGTATCTCACATAGCGAAGACATTTTCTACGGTTTGGCCTGTCATCCACACGAAAACGCAGATTACCGGAACCAAAAATGATCTTTTTAAAGACTCCGGCCAAAGTGAATATTTGCTTTTTCTCCGTTTTAAGCATTTGTGTGTGGACAGAAATAACCAGTTTCCAGCTCCTCAACATCACTTTCCGCGACAAAAATGCTCCGACATCACATGTGCGATCTGTGTTTACACTCAGAAACAGCATAAGCGCGTTTTGTTATTTGCTCAAGTACTGCTCTATGTAGAAGTTAGAGCATAGAAAGTTACTCTCAGTGGATAGGATTTGGGCGAACTACTGCCCCCTACAGGTTTGTCTATGAATGTGCTTAAAGAGTAAACCCCAAAACAACTTTTTTCGTTTCTAAACTGTGCTCTAACAATTAATTTAAAAAAGTGTCTGGTTTATATGAGCATCAATAATTATGATCAATAAATTAATATTAATATAATTATTGATGACGTTCGAGTTTAACTTGTTTATTAAAGTTCATCGGGGCACCAATCTCGGAATTGAGATACTTTTAATTAAACCAGACCGTCAGTCTTTTCTGAAAAGGCGGAGTCCGTCCGCGGGGATTTAACAAACTTTAGAGCACACACTGAAGGAGAACAAGAAAGTTCTCGTTAATTAAGCAAATTTATTTGGAAAATAGATCAACCTTACAGCCTAACATTTCATTTATCATGTCCATCTATTCTAACGCATGCAAAAATGTAGAACAAACAGTTAACGTTGAGAGGAGGAGGGGTTACGGCGTGTGTGTGGGACACAGCGAGCGAATGAGGGGGGGTTTAGCTTACCATCTCAATACACCATCAATAACTCAAACCTTATCAGTTGCCGTGATCGTCTCACAAAGGGAGACAAAGAAAGACCGCGTGGCGATTCAACAAAGGCTAGTATTGAGATAGGATCACAGTTTCCATCTGCAAGATCAGGGGTCTGCAACCTGCAACTCTGGAACCGTATATGGCTCTTTGGCTCTTAATAAATTAAACAGTGAAATATTGTCCTTTTTTTTGTTCTGTGCCCCCATGAAAAAACACTGGGCCCACCCTGGCCCCCTGGTACATTTGGTCTAGAACCGCCACTGGGTGCAACGGATGTTGGGAAATGCAGTTCGTTTAGTGAAAGGCGATAGCTTCAACAACTGTATAAATGGGTATTTACCAATGCAATCTTTCAGTTTCTGGGATTTTTTTTACATTTTCGTGTAAACTTGTTTAATTCTCCACTTTTTGGTCTAAAAACGTCTTAGTGCTGCCCTCTTAGGGTTGAACTGTGGCTACTGCATTGGAATTTTGTGATTGGTGGAGAGCGATACATCTTTTCCACTCTTTACGTCACAGTCATGGTCTCACAGACACGCCCCGTGGGTTTGGGTATAAAACTATCAGACCTACCGGTCCCGTGGTGAGTTTGGAGTTGGATTACGTTTTTCAGGTCACCATTATTATCACATTAGCACTTAGTTAGCATAGCTAACATACTCTTTTGAACGTTAGCCTATGTTAGCATTACCACTCAGAGACTGGACCCATCCTGTCTTCCTCTGCCTCAGCAGCACCGGCCTCGGGCAGCGCTGACTCAGCGCCCTGAGCCAGCGGCTCGAATTGATACGGCTCGGGGCCGCTGGGCTCCATAAAGCCTTCCTCTACTCCTCTACCTCCGGTGACGACGGAGGAGATCCGCTGGCTCAGGGCGCTGAGTCAGCGGTGCTGGTGCTGCTGAGGCAGAGGGAGACAGGAGGAGTCCAGTCTCTGAGTAGTGATGCTAACATAGGCTAACGTTCAAAACAGTATGTTAGCTATGCTAACTAAGTACTAATGTGATAATAATGGTAACCTGAAAAACGTTCAAAACAGATGAACGTCGATCAGATCGATCAGTCGCAAAACTGCCAACGTCACTTTGGTCTCTGTCCATGTTTCAGTGTCACATTAAGTGAGCTGTCACTGTCCTCCTGACCACACCCCCACGTTCCCCCCTCCGCTCATCCTCCACACTTGGCCACGCCCCTCCGTTCTTCCTGGCACCGCCCACTTTGTAGAATTTTTCAAATGTTGTCTGGGGGCGGCGTTATAAATTTTCATGGGGTTCAGTTACACTTTAACAACGCACTTATGCGGTTAGGTGTGAACGGAATATATATATATATATTTTTTAAACAAGGTGGTGGTACGTTTATACTTCTTATGTCAGTTCAAACGCAAAACTGAGGTGTTATGCATTGAAAAGAGTGACATATCTATTGATTATTTAATTCAGAGTCAAAAATACGTTATTTATCCCAAAGGAAAATTAGATGTTGTTGTAACTCATATTATCCACAAAAGAGTGGATGGTGATGCTGTGGGCAGGAAGAATCTCTGGTAGCACTTGCAATGAATCTGAAGAAGCCTCTGACTGAACACTGTTGCTGCATGACACTCATTTCATGACAGTCACATGACTGTCATGAAATGCTAACAGCTCAATTTCCAGAATATAGTTTCAGCAGAAACTATATTCAACAGTAACATGTCTTGGATGACAACATCGGCTGTTGGTAAGGACTGCTTATCCACCTGATTTTCTTTTGCTGCTCCTCTTTAAATCTGTCTCATTTCTTTTACTCTTTTATTTTAATAAAATAAAAGAAACTAACAAACTAAACAAATATTTATCGAGTTAGACTTCTGTCATTGTTAAATTGCCAGTGATCTACAGTGACTAACATTTGGTGTAAAGCATTGTTGCAATTTCATAATCTGAAATGTGTCACAACAGCCGGTTTAAAACAATATAACTGTACGTAAAACCACTAAAATCATAAAAATTCAGCCTAATAATGTATATTTTAGGTTGAGAAACTAACACCACAGCTTAAGTAAATATGAAAAGATCTGCAGTTACGGTTTGCATCATTCTCATATTAATCATTCTTTTTTTTAAATCAATTTTGCAACACTTCCTGCCTTTTTTATCTGGTGCCCTCACCCAGGTATGAAGAAATCTATACCTCATTGTCTCTACTGGGTACAAGATTCTCTTTGCAGCTTGGAAGTGACAGTAGACCTCGAGTATTCGTGGGGGTTAGGGTACCACAACCCCCGGTGAACAGCTAAAATCCGCAAATACTTGAGAACCCCTTTAAAAGTGCCTACACTTGCCTATTTTAATAGTTAAAACACAACATATACATTATTATGCATTAATACACACAATTAAAACTGTTTTAGCACTATCAGAACATCTGCAGTCTTCCTTATTTCTGCTCTTGGGGGTACAGCCAATCAGCACCAAGAAAAATAAATGGCGTTCCTGGATTGGCTCATTTGAAAACACCAGTCAATAGTGTCTCAAGTAGCGTTGTGTCCTTGTATTTTAGCTTTCCAAGCTGCATTTTCTTTCATATATTTTAAATATGCTCTGCAAAAGAATCTGCAAATAATTTCGAGTCAAGTCCCACAAAAAAACAATCGCAACTACGCAGAGATCCATTAGACACACCCTCTCTAATATTTGTTAAATGTCTGTTGGCAAGTTACAATTTTTACATTGTTTTGGTATAAGCTAAAGATAAAAGCTTTAGGTATAATTCTGGTGGATATTTGACCACTCTTCATGCCAGACTTCGTAGACGTCATATAAACTGGAGGATTTCTTGGCCTGGAGTTGGGTTTTGAGCATAGCCCTCAAGTTTTCAATCGAGTTAAGGTCGATGGTTTGGTAAGGTAGTTTGAAAAGCTTAATGTTAGTCCGCTTTCCCAATTAAAATTCTTACGTTTTTGGATATTTGTTTTCTAGGAAGACTCAAATATGACCAGAGTTGTCTTCTTTTTTGTAATTCCTTTAATTTTGAGCGGTGTCAAAACATGCCTTAACAGTCGGTCCAGGATTCTTAGGCCTCAAAACATACGTCATTGTCATCCATTCATCAGACCGGATTTGTATTCTTTGCCTGTCGATATGCATAAAGTTGAATAAAACGTTTTCCACCATGATAAATCAGATAGAGTAAGAGGGAATTAGTCATACCTGATGTCATTGAAAGGTCTGGATGATCTCAGAACTCAAGCGACAAGGATGAGAAATAATGACAGGCTTTGTTCTGGGCCCCAGGCAGCAATGCATTGAAAATAAACATGATTCATCGCAGCACAGACTCAGGGACGAATCTGGAAATGATCGCCACTCTTTTATTTTTTTTCTGGAAATTATTATCATTCAGGACAGTTTGTGTGAAATGCCGACATCTCTCCTGCTCTACAGCAGACTAAAGCGGCTGCACCAAGGAGGTTGTAGCTTGTTTCAGCGATGAGATGCCAAACCAGGATTTTACATTTATTACTACATCTTTAGGGAGCATCACAAAACAAAACCACAAACTATGAACTGAATTAGATTTCAACTTTTAATTTGAGAATATTTTCAATTTCACCACTGTACAACTTTATTTTATTAAGAGAAAGCATTAAATATACATGACTTTACTACAATAAAACTGCAAAGTGAGATTAATTTGTAGCCCAGCTTTAGAAATCACAGGAAAACTGTAATAAATATAGAGAATTTTATTGAGAATTTTATTTTTCCAGTGTAATATCTAGAGTAAAGAGGTTAAAGACATCCACTGGCATTAGAGCCTAATTGTTGGGAATGTAGATGGTTTTGAACCTTTCAAAGAAACTGATGTCCTTTTCCAGTTGACTCATTTTCTCCTCCAGACGGATCTTGTGGGCTTTCTTTGACAGCGTGTCGACAATGATGGGAAGGCCCTGATATTCACGATTGAGTTCATCCCACTTCTTCTTCAGGCCCTGAAGAGAAGATGTAAACGTGGGGACTCAGCCTTTAAGGTTGTTTAAAAAGGCTTGTTTTTGCAACAAACAAACAAACAAAAGAACAACATAATTCTATCTTTACATGAATCTGAAACCATCAGTCTGATTGACTTTACTTCACCAGGAGTTTAAAGCACGGTTTACACTGTGCGTTTTATGGTCGTCGTAGACAAATCTACGACTCCAGTCTGCAATCAACCAATGAAAATACACCTAGGGAGTCTCGCGAAAAACTAGAGACGAGATTACATTGCGACACTAGCTGTGTCAACATTAGCAACAATGGAGGCTACATGAAAGAGCGCGTGGAGCAACAAAGAAGGCGAATGTATTGAGCTTTGGCAGGAAAGACGATGCATATGACATTTTATCATTTCCATCTTGGGTATCTGTCGGTTTTTAGTGACGTATGCTCGTGACGTTGGCGTGTCCCGCTAGAGCGAGACGTTGTGCAGACATGAAGCAATATTTTGCGATGGCCAAAAAGCACGCAGTGTGAACCGTTCTTTTTTTAATCGTTTTAAAACCTGATTGACCAAAACTGCAACATTGTTGCTTTACTTCGCTGGTGCGGTTTAGGTTTGTCAAACTAACCAAACCTTTTGAGCAACATTTTTACCTCCTCGCCTGTGGTGGTGCTGCACCAAGAAACCCTGAACACAGGGACACTTCCTGTTCTGTGAAATGTGAACTAACAATGAGCAGCATCAGATTTGAGCGGTTTTAGGATTGCTCTGTTGTCTTTGGTAAGTGTGCCGGACAAATACGTTCAACATGAACAGAGAATGAGGCAGAGGTTTTGTTGCACTGTTCTTTTTGTTGTACTTACCCAGAATGCCCTGCACTATATTCTGCTTCCTGCTTTTGGAGAGTTCCCCTGTCCGCTTGGCATTCACATGCAATCGAACCGCACCAGAGTTCACTTCAACTGAGCAGAGACCTAGGTTTTTAGGGGGACCAAGTTTGTTTTTTTGGTCCGCAACAGAGTTCGGTTGAGCATTCACACCTCCCCAAACAAACTGGACTTGATGACCAAACGAAATAGAGTTCGATTAAAGCGGACTAAACAGGGCCGGTGTGAATACACCCTCAGATGTTGGGGTGATCATCTGATGTTTCTAGACAACAAATGTAGTGTACCTCCAGGGTAGCTAGGCGCTCCTCGTCCGACAGCCGTGGTATGGCCTTCTGCTCTCTTAAAAAGCGCTCGTACTCCTCCTGAGCCTTTCGTTCAGCTTCACTGCGCTGCCGCAGGTACCCAGGAACTTCGCCATAGTCCTGCAGGTTGGAACAAGAAACTTCAAGTCCAAGTGTGATCTGGTCAAGTATGAAACTGGGCTCCGGCAGGAATAACTGGTTTAGCTTCTTTGGACTTGGGGAGGTCCTGAAATATTATTTGAATTAAAGTCATTAGGTAGGAACCATCCAGCTGCAGTTGGTGAGTCACTAAAAGAACAGGGAGGAGTGGAAAACACAGAAAGACTGGGCCAGGAGAGCTATTTAAGTGACAGAGGAAACAAAAAACTATAAAAAGTTAAAGGTAGCAAGGGCTCTGTCATTGGCTTTATTCTTTATTTAAGTTCTGAGCCAGAAGTATTTTCAATGGGCAAAAGAAAGAAAGACAAAATACAAACAAATGCTAGCGAACCAGGGGTACTTTCTATAGGAACACAAGGCTAATAGCAGCAGTAGCACCAATGCTGGCTCCATCTGGGAAAGAGATAAACACAACCAAATCGAGCCAGAGGAACTTTCTATGGGAAAGAAAAACCAATAGCTCTATCAGTGGCTCCATAGAGACATACAGCTAACAGAAGCTTTAGATCAGAGGCACGTTCTATTGAAAAGAGAAACAAAAACAAGACAAAAAGATAATGGTTGCAGTTGCTCCATCAATTGCTAAACTAAAGTTTTAGTTTAGTTCTACTAAACTAAACTAAAACTATAAAAACAGAAACACTGGACCATTTACTAAATGAAACTAATCTAAACTAAACTAAAACTATAAATACAGAAACACTGGACCATTTCCTAAATGAAACGAATCTAAACTAAACTAAACTAAACTAAATACACAGAAAAACAGAAACCCTGGACCAGCGACACGTTCTACATAAAAGTTTCGTTTAATTCTACTAAACTAAAACTATAAAAACAGAAACACTGGACCATTTACTAAATGAAACAAATCTAAACTAAACTAAACTAAACCTATATACACAGAAACACTGGACTATTTACTAAACTAAAGTAAACTAAACTAAACTAAACTAAACTAAACCTATATACACAGAAACACTGTACCTGTTTTGCTAAACTAAACCTATAAAAACAGAAACACAGGAAAATTTTTACTAAACTAAACTACACTAAACTAAACTAAAACTATAAAAACAGAAATGCTGGACCAGTTTTTCTAAACTAAACTAAACTAAAACTATAAAAACAGAAACACTGGACCTATTTTGCTAAACTAAACTAAACTAAATTATAAAAACAGAAACACTGGACCTATTTTGATAAACTAAACTAAACTAAAACTATAAAAACAGAAATGCTGGACCAGTTTTTCTAAACTAAACTAAACTAAAACTATAAAAACAGAAATGCTGGACCAGTTTTTCTAAACTAAACTAAACTAAAACTATAAAAACAGAAACACTGGACCTATTTTGCTAAATTAAACTAAACTAAAACTATATCCACAGAAACACTGGACCATTTTAACTAAAGTACACTAAACTTAACCTATAAAAACAGAAACACTGGACCAGTTTTACTAAACTAAACTAAAATATATACACAGAAACACTGTACCTGTTTTGCTAAACTAAAACTATAAAAACAGAAATGCTGGACCAGTTTTTCTAAACTAAACTAAACTAAAACTATAAAAACAGAAACACTGGACCAGTTTTTCTAAACTAAACTAAATTATAAAAACAGAAACACTGGACCTATTTTGCTAAATTAAACTAAACTAAAACTATATCCACAGAAACACTGGACCATTTTTACTAAAGTACACTAAACTAAACCTATAAAAACAGAAACACTGGACCAGTTTTACTAAACTAAACTAAAATATATACACAGAAACACTGGACCAGACACACTTTCAACAGAAAGTTTTAGTTTAGTTCTACTAAACTAAAAAAATTAAAATAAAACTATAAAAACAGAAAAACTGGATGAGTTTTACTTAGCTAAACTAAACGAAACTAAACTAACTTAAATACATAGAAACACAGAAACCCTGGACCAGGGATACATTCCACATAAAGTTTTGTTTAGTTCTACTAAACTAAACCAAAACTATAAAAACAGAAACACTGGACCATTTACTAAACTAAACTAAAGTAAACTAAAGTAAACTAAACTAAAACACTGTACCTGTTTAGCTAAACTAAACTAAAATATAGACACAGAAACACAGAACCAGTCACCCTTCCTACATAAAGTAGTACAGGTAGGTGACAGGGTCAAGGAAAATACCTTTTTCATTACGTATTTGGGGACAAATCCAGAGTTTTCCAGAAGCTGTTTGTGTCCATTCTTTGTGTCCACACAAGCGGCCTTGGGCTTCATCGGAACCATGACAGTTGTCTGCAAGAAATCCCTCTTGGTTTGAATCCCCATCAATGGGTTGTCGGTCCGTGCAGGGACTGGTGGCTTTCTCACAGTGCAAGTACAAGTCTTATGGACATCTGTGGACTCTGTCCCAAAAGGAGGGCAGACGTCGGGCAGGTTGTATTTACACCACAAAGGCAAATTTCCATCCAGTTTGATAGAGGAACTTACTCTCAGGAGGTTGGGGTTGCTTCGAATGCTTTTTAAGGTACTTATCCAGAGACGGCAACTCCACTTTTGGTGGTCCCATCGTCTTCTTCGCGTCTTTGCTTAACTTATGCTCAAGAACGACAGCTGGCCTGTACTTGGACACATACCTTTAGGGAGATGATATTAAATCAAACAATCACTTCATTTCACATTCGATACGATTTGAGGTGAAAAAAAATGAATGAAACAGAACGCTGATTTGTAATTACGTTTCTGATAAAAATACCCCTTTTTACTAAATTCTAACGTTTGAGGTCTACAATAAGATACACTTTCAAGTCTGTCGTTGGATTGCAGTTAAAGTAGGATACACAAAACTTGTCTTTTGATTTCTTGACTTACTCCATTTAGATCAGAAAATACTATGTTCTGACATCAAAAACTGGTTGAAATGGGATGTCAGCAGAATTTAAAATCACAACGCTAAACTGTCCGTTATCCGTTACTTCAGGAAAAAGGCTATTCAGCACATTTAATGCCTCATTTCCACAGAGCGGTACGCAGAGGTGGGTAGTATCTAGTTACATTTACTTTAGTAACGTTTTGAGTAGTTTTACTAGACCGTACTTTTGAATTTTACTTGAGTAATATTTCTATAAAGTATCGCTCTTACTTGAGTAAAGTTTCTAGCTGCTCTACCCACGGCGAGTAACTTTACTGAATGAAACTGAACGCTTGTTTTACCCAAAAATGTACAAGACTCTCACACACAGTTTGTGTTGAAGTGAGACCTCTTGTTTATACACAAGCTTCATCATTTCATCATTATTTTCTATCTGCTGAGGCTGTTGTGCTTTTTGCAGGTCAAATGGGGGCTTAAATAACCCTTACCCTGGTCTAATATAAATACATTACCTACTGTAAGTATTGGTTTCATTAGCTTTACTTTAAAAAAAATGGATTTGGAAAAATAATTATTCTAGTCAAATTTGCTATTTTACAATTATGTCATGCATTTCTATTTATTTTACTCTTTAGAATTTGCACATACCTTTACAATTTGTCCAATTACATAATTTTTAAATATTAAATCATGTGCTATGATCTCAGAACAAATAATCAAGCACTCAATACTTAAGTAGATTTTTTATTTGGGATGTATATTGGTAAAAATCTGGCGATACGATATGTATTACGATACAGGGGGACGATACGATATATCGCGATACTATGAGTAGGACTATATAGTATATTGTGATCTTCAAATCTGAATTTAACTGTAGAAAAGCATTCTAAACACTCTAACCTGTTTCATACTTTAACACATCTAGTTTTATTACTAGATCTAGTTGATTCACCGGAACGAAGAAGGTGGAAACAGCCACAAACTAGCGGTCATACTTTAAATTTTACTACAAAAATTACTGTCATCATTAATGGTTCCATTCAAATCCTAAAATAAAAAAACAACCTCCCCAGATACATTGCTTTTGAATATCGATACAATATTGTGACATAAAATATTGGGATATATCGGTGTAGCGATATTTCCTTACATCCCTGCTTTTTACCAAATACATTTTTAGTCTTACTTGAGTATTGCTTTGGATTACTACTTTGTACTTATACTTGAGTAAAAATATGTTTAATTAGTGCTACTTTTACTTGAGTACAACTTTTGGCTACTCTACCCACATCTGGTGGTACAGCACAGGTTATGTGTTCATTCCAATTCGAAACTTCTGATTTTCACCAGTTTTTTCTTGTGTTGCTGTTGAAATTTCTACTTGTTATAAATAAAAAACAAATAAATAAAATGGGTAATAAATGCACATATTTTTTGTATTGAACGGGTTTGGAAGAAATATCAAAAAGAAATTCTATTTGTGTTTTAACATACTTCGCACCAGTATTCTGCTTTGTTTAGTAACTAGATGCATGCATCAGATCAGAGAAATTCACTCACATTGGTGCTCTTTTAATTTCATCCTCCTCCTTCGGGATACAGTTGTACACGGTTCCTGGTGGGCAGATGGCTTCAGACATGTTGGATAAATTGTAAAAAACGCCACTTTAAAAGGTTAAACCCGATAAAAACCCCTATCCGGTTCGTTGCTAGGCAACAGTACAAACAAACGTGGCATTCCTCAAGACTCGTAAAGCACACGACTGACAAACGACTGTGCTCAAAAGAAAAACATTACTGTTAACATGTCTTAAATGAATAAAGGTAAAAAAAAAAAAATGTTTTAAATTAACCGCCCTCGAAACAGTGCTGATGTTACCATTGGTTTGGTCAAACTATCGTCGCTTTCGCGATGAAAGCACCAAATTCCGAGGTTTTAAATTGAACTTCAAACTTGCAAAGAATCATTCCGGTTTAACAATAACGACGTGGCTAGCATTTCTGCACGGCAAAGACGCCGCCATATTGGGAGGGTCTTAGCAACTTCTTATACAATTATAATTTTGGCTCTACTTTTTTTTTGTTTTGGAGTCGGAGGTAACAACAGCTTTCAGTCACAGTTTGTTTAGAAAACATAATTTTCTTGCTAATAATTTGTCTACTTCTAATAAAAAATGTTTAGGCTATAACATTATTATTCAAGCATCTCAAATTCTGTACCAATTTTGTACATAAAAAGGGTACTTTACATTACACTACACTACCAGTGTGTGACTGTGTGTGTGAAGGGGTGAATGTAGTGTGAAGCGCTTTGGGGTCCTCAAGGACTAAATAAAGCGCTATACAAGTACAGGCCATTTACCATTTACAATGTGCTCAAGTACAAATGAACAAAATATATAGCTGAGTTTGGAACTGATCTATACCACTAGTTTTTATAAAATCCACACAAGGTTTTCAAAACCTTAATGGGAATCCATTTTTTAAAGAAAATGTGTTATTTTCTAACTTGCCATACCCTGTGTCACTAAATTAATTCAAGTACCTATCATGAAGGATTCAGCCTTTTGGCCTGTAATGGTGCAAAAAATCTAATTCTAATTTGATGAATTCTCAATCCTAAGGTTTTTCTTCTTTCTCTATGAAAAATGACTATATATATATATATATATATATATATATATATATATATATATATATATATATATATATATATATATATATATATATATATATATATATATCGTTGTCACTTTTCATATTTGCCAATTGCAAATAATTTCTTTTATAATATTTTTGTGTATTAGTTTACTTTTTGTATTAATTACTTCATAATTATGTTTTAACTATCTGTGTTGTTCATGTTTTTTTATATTGCTACTCTTATTTCCGACATTTTCATGGGCACTTTAAACCAACACACGCCTATTCATGATTTATATTACTAAAACTGGTTAGTTGTTCTTTCAAACCTACAGAAGTCATAAGATCTTGTTACAGTTCGTGCTACTCACTTAAATGATTTGGGTAAAATGTGGGAATCCTTTCATATAGATCAAAGCATATTTGGCGTAATTTTGTCCCTACAGGCTGACCGTAGTACACGGAGGAATGCGGACAGCGCTTCTCATAATAGTGAGATCCCACAGACCCACAGCGTCGTTAATAATTTATTATCTCGGTCAAAGAGCGGAAAAAACACAGTTTTACGTGAGTTTTTTCCTTAGCAGATGTATAATTGATGGAGGCTGTTGAAACAATTTAAAACAACATTATTAACTTTTTGATAGTTTGAGGTCCGCTTCAGTCAGCTTTCTGTGCAGGAAGCCACTCAAAAGAACCGTTTTCTATTATTATAGGTGCCACAGAGACAAACCCTTTAACCCACTGCTATGATATGTTAATTATAATAATACCGTGCTTTTTATGCACATGTCTTTTATTTACCCAAATACACGGAGCGATCGCATTTATTTGCACCCTGCTTTATTTCTAGAGCTTGACGTATCAGAACATAGAATTAGAAGTCGTTTTATTCTATAATATATATATATTTTTAGACTGTATTTAAAGCTTTATGAACTGTGGCATGAACTGGACTGCATGTATGAAACGTTTCTCCATCATCTGCCTACAGTCATGGCAAAGAAAAGAAAAAGAAATTACACCCTTTTCAGTTAGGCTTTTACACATAAAGACATCAATATAAACGATCTGGTCTTTAAATTCCTGGAAAATATTTAAATCTAACCACACGTGTACAAAACCTCTCAACAAAGACACTATTAAAAAATGAACCAAAAAAAATATCTAAAAGTTGTGTCTGTAAAAACTAAATGGATCCTATGATTTTAAGAGCTTGTAGAACCACCTGTAGGTTTGGGTCCCATTATGGTATTCCAATCCGGTTGAGATCAGCACTTTGTTTAAGCCACTTCACTACCTTTTATTCTTTCTTTTTTTTTTTTGCCCTTCAGTTGTAGATCTGCGGCAATGTTTGGGATTAATATCCTGCTGATGACCCATCTTGGGCCAAAGTTCAGCTGCTGGACAGATAGACTCACATTGGACTCTAGAATGCTTTGGTGTGCTGAGTTGTTCACTGTCGATCCAATATGGGGTGTAGAGGTCCAAGCCCAAATTATTATCACACCATCACTGTGCTAACTGGTTAGTCGTAAGGTGTTTGTGGTCAAAAATCTCTACTTAGGTCCCTTTCTGTCCAAAGAGCATTGTGTTCCATTAAGATGCAGCTCTGCAAACCCTTCCCAAAAAACGCCATATTTAGTCGTTTTTTATTGTACTGTCATTATGTCTGTTGAGTTGGTGTAAAATGTAAGTCCCTGTTTTTGTTTTCTAATTTCTCTGAGTGTTTCACAAGCTTAGCTTGGGGTTACATCTACCAGTCATTCACTCCTGTGAAGATTGGCTGCTGTCTTAAATGTGTTCCTCTTGGAAATAGTATTTCCTACTATTGTTGGACATCAAACTACTTGGAAAGATTGATGGGAAGCGTTGGTCGCTACTCTATAAGGTCATTGCTCATGTCTTCCTGATTTGGGATTGTGTTAATACACTCCTGCACGATCCAGACAAGCGAAGTACCTAGATTCCGGTTTTCTGCATTCATTCGGTTAAACTTTGATCATGGTTTCATCATATATATGTGGATATTTGTGTTGTGCCTGCATGGGTGTTCTTGTATTTTTATTTCCCTTTTGATCTGTGTCGGAATAAGCCAACATGTTTCCTTTGCAGAGGGAAAAGCAGCTGCTCCGTTTTCATTCCTGAATGGGATTACTCTGTGCCATTCAGCTTGCCTCGAGGACTGCCAGATGCTGTCTGTGCCAACTTTCTACATCAAAGTCATGGTTCTCTACAACATCCACTCCCCTGGGGGGCAAAAACATCGTGCTGATGGGCCCGCCGGGAGCAGGGAAGACAACAGTTGGGAAGATTGTGGCCCATAAACTGGGTCTGCCCGGCATAGATGTTGATGATGATGTCTTGGAGACGACGTGGAAGATGCCAGTTGCGGCCAAGCTGGCAGAGGTGGGCGGAAAGCGTTTCCTGGAGGAGGAAGGCCGGATTTTATGTAACTTCTCCGCCTCTGGGTGCGTCGTTTCCCTGACAGGTTCAAATCCCCTTCACACTGAAGCCATGCATCACACGAAGCAGAACGGGCTCGTCGTTTACCTGGACGTGGACAGCGAGGACATCATAGAGAGACTCGGCAGAATGAGGGTTAACCGGATTGTGGGCCAAGAAGATGGGGTGACCGTGAGGGACATTTTGCTCTACAGGAAGCAGTTTTACGAGAAATGGCTGGACGTGAGGGTGTTTTGTGGATTACGAGACACAGTGGAGGAAGTAGCAGAGAAGGTGTTGAGGGCTGTGCAGAGATATCAGGAGCATGATGAGGAGACCTATGTTTCAACCAGATGTGGCTGCTCAGGGGTATCTGATCGAAAAACATACTTCAGTGATGTGGTCATAGAGGGCCTGGCTGCAGATGGAGGTCTTTATGTTCCCAGGAAAGGCTTTCCAAAAATTCCCAAAAGTGAATGGCTTAGATTAATTTCCATGTCATATCCTGAGAGAGCTTCGGTTTTGCTAGAAAAGTGCATCCACCCACTGGATGTCTCTGCTCTGGACCTCAGGAATATGGCATTTAAAGCATATGGAGCCAATTTTTCTAGTGAGAGAGTTGCGCCTGTGAAACATCTTGTTCAAAATCAGTACGTCCAGGAGCTCTTCCACGGCCCAACTGCCTCATTCAAGGACCTCGCCTTGCAGCTGATGCCTCAACTCTTCGCCCACTGCCTCCCACCATTGTGCAACTTCCTCATCCTGGTTGCCACATCCGGGGACACCGGCAGCGCCGTCCTCAGCGGATTCAGCCGACTGAGCAGCTCCGACAGACGCCGAACAGGTGTGTTGGTGTTTTTCCCAGAAGAAGGGGTGAGTCATATCCAGAAGCTGCAGATGATGAGCTTTAGGGAAGGGAACGCCAGAGCAGTTAGTGTCCTCTCAGACTTTGACTTCTGTCAGAAGAGTATCAAGAGGATGTTCGGAGAGGCGGGGCTGACCGGGCATCTCGCTGTGGAGTATGGTACCGTCCTCAGCACAGCCAACTCTATCAACTGGGCACGGCTATTACCACAGGTGTGTTAACAATCTCCAAGAAGTTAAAATGCAAGTAAGATTCATAGTTCCTGCGGAGTTTAAAAAAAGTCTTGAATTTGATTTAATAATTTTCATGGCCAGGCTATATATGGAAAAAGCAAAACAGAGTATAGAAAAAATATTGGAATTTACAGACTTTGTGTCCTATCCCATTGTCTGAAAGTTCTGTCCGTCAATCAGCAGCAGTTCCCCTTAGTACATATACTTCTGGTTTCAGTTACCCTGAGTATCTTTAGTTCTGGAAGTATTTAGTCTAAGTAGCAGGAAGCCTAAATCTCTTTTGTTCTCCTATTAGTCTCAGTAGCAATTAGCCTACGTACATTTACCTCCAGTAACTCTAGTATCAGTTAAGCCTGCGATAATAAACACTATAATAACTGCCCTAATAATTCTCTTTTACTCTAGTAGCAATTAGCCTGGGAAGCATTCAGGCAAGGCCTCTTTATTTTTAGTAATTTTTGGCCTGAGTTGCAATTATCTGAAGTATCTTCATTTCTAGTTGCAGTTAGCCTGAGCAGCAGTGAGCCGAAGTATATTCATTCCTAGTAGCAGTAAGGCAAAACATCTTCAATGCTAATAGCAGTTCGCTTGAAACGCAGTTAGCCGAAGTAACCTCATTTCTAGTAGCGGATCCTGAGCCTTAGCCTAAAGGTCTTTGCACACCGGGTCCGTTTTGTTTGTGCGATTAATTCGCACAACAGTATTTTCTTTCAAATCAATGTCAAGTCAATGGGGACGTGCACACCACTGACGAAATTCCATCCTGCGATTTAGCGAGTTTTATTTTTTCGGATTGAGGTCAATTTTTTTAAAATTCAACACTTGACCAATTAGAGAAGGCGTGTTGATTGCGTCATCAGAGCCGAGAGTCGCGAACTGAAGTGTCACTTTCATTGTAGTAACTAATTCTTTCTTCACCATGGCTGAGCGTCTGATCCTTTTTGTGTCCCAGCACCCCCTGTCTCTTTAATAAAAAAGAGAAAAACTACAAGGACAACGGTTATAAGGATAATGTGTGGCGATCCACTGCCCAAGAACTTGGATATGAACATGGTAAGTAAATCAATGTGTACAAATAGCTCCTCTTATCTCCAGAATAGGATGTACCCAGTGTGCTCTTTTCTTCTTTTCTTTCTCCATCATTATAAACACAATGTCGTCGTCACTTGATGTTGAATCCATTTTTAGTTTTGCTGCCTTACATTTTTTAAAATAGAATCTTCATAATTTATTCTCAATTTTGCAGCGCGTCTGGTGTTCATACACAACACGTCGATTTTCGGCCTCCGATTTTTCGCAATTTCGTGTCGTTTATTCGCATCGGACCCGTTGTGCAAAGACCTTAAGTGAGTTTAGATGGTGTAGCAGTTAGCTTGTGTACAGTAATACTCTAGACTTTAAAGTGGTTTATTAGAGGCTTGACAAAAAAAAAAAAACTTGGTAGTGGACTGAACACCAGGTACTAGAAAATAAGAAAAAAAGCATCCAAAGTCAAAGCACAACTTCGAAAGCCCATCAGAAAGATTGGAGAGTTGCTGAACACCACTTTAAGAATGATAGGAAACTATGGTCCCTTGGAAGGACATTTATAAATAAATGAGGAATGACTTTAGACCTTTGCTCAGAACTGTATAAGAAAATTTACATCCTGTTAAGATTTATTATTGACTCGTAAAGTGTTAAAATTTATCTTTCATATTCAAGAAGAAAAAGAAAATACTCTGGAGGTGATTTTCAAACTTTATAGATACTTTAATCCAATGTCTTCTTGGATGTTTTTGAATTTTTTTTTAAAATCCTGAATGTTAGGAAGAGAGGATTTATTTGTCAATATAGATACATTTCTGGAGTCACAGCTGCCTGCTATGAATGTCTTTAAAGAGCATATTCTGAATATTCTCACAATTAAAAGAGCTTCTCAACCTTTTCTTTTTTTAAGAGGTAATACTATTAGGATGTACTTTGATTTTCCTTGGGTTTACACATTAATATATGATTGTTAACTGAACTCAGCTGGTATTTGTTTTTTCCTCTTCCAGGTTGTTTATCATTCTTCTTGCTATTTGGATCTGTGCAAAGATGGTGTGATTAACTTTGGAGAACCTGTGGACGTTTGTATTCCTACTGGGAACTTTGGTAATGCCATGTCGGCTTTGTACGCCAAGGAAATGGGCATCCCGATAAGAAAAGTAATCTGTGCGTCTAACCATAACCGAATCGTGGCCGACTTCATCACCACAGGCCGGTATGATATCCAGGGCCGCCCTCTGCTGCTCTCCCACTCCCCTGCGATAGATATCCTGAAGTCCTCCAACCTGGAGAGGTTTATACACCACGTCTCAGACAGAAGCAGCTGCCTGGTCAATGACCTTTTCACGCGCTTGGACACGCAGAAACGCTTCCAGCTTCCTGAGCATCTCCTTGGCAAGATGCAGCAGGAAGTGCAGGCTGGCTGGTGTTCTGAGGATGATTGCTTGGCCGCCATCCAGAACCTGCACACTCAGACGGGATACCTCATGGATACGCACACTGCCGTGGCAAAAGTTGTGGCCGATCGGCTGCAGGATGGCTCGTGCCCTACGGTGCTCTGCTCCACTGCACACTATGGGAAGTTTGCTCCTGCGGTGCTCGAAGCTCTACAGTTCCAATATGTTCCCCGGGATCCCGTGGAGCAGCTGAAGAAGCTGGAAGCGGCTGCGTCCAGACCAGAAGCACACAGAGAGATGATGAAATGCCTGACGGAGAGAGACAGGAGGGGACACAGAGTCTGTCGGGCAGATTACAGTGTGCTGGTGGAGGAGGTGGACACCATGATACAGGACTCATTCATGAAAGTCACATAAATCACTTACCAGCTTTTTCTTTTTTTATACACTAATTTAAATCAGATTTCACAAAGAAAGTGCTGTGACTTTGTCATGGCATTAAAACATGTAGTCCAGCTACATCTCAGTAACGTAGAATGCCATCGAAAAGATAATTTATTCACTTGATTAAATCAAAAGCTAGCCAGACATGTTGGACAATGCTGATTTCTCCCAGTTTAAAATAATTCAAAAGATATCTGCTGCAAAAAAAGGTTGTTCTCCACTAAAACAATGGAGTAACAAAGCTTCATCATTCTTTTCATCAAATTTGCAACACTTCCTGCCTTTATTAACTGACGCTCTCGCCCATTTAAGAAGATATGCACCTCATGGTCTCTACTGGGTGCAAGATTCTTCTGGCAGCTTGGTGACAGTAGACCTCCAGTATTTGTAGGGGTCAAGGTACCACAACTGCCTGCCAATTGCTAAAATTCGTGAATAGTCAGACCCCCCTCTAAAAATGGTAATAACTGCCTAATTTAATAGTTCAAACACTAAATACAATCTAATATGCACTTTAATACATATTACGCATAGTTGAAACCATCTTAGCACTACCGCAGAAGCTCATTTTTTACGGTCTTCCTTTTTCCCTCTCTAGGGGGAACAGCCAATCAGCACCAAGGAAAATGAATGCCGCTCCTGGATTGGCTGCTTGGTGTAACCCACATGACCTAGGGGTCATGAGCTATGCTCTTAGTTTAGTGGGTTGTCCCTTTAATGCTCCGCTCCCCTATTAATCGGCAGCTGCTGCTCTGCAGCTGATTACCACCTGCTGCTTCAGGTGGTGCTGCAGTTCAAACATTTAGCTGCTGCTTTCCACTCAGGATGATCATTGCAACTTCATTAAAACTTCAGTCTAAGAGATAAAGAAACTACAACTGTTCAGAACAAACTGGGAGTGAAAATAGGAAGGCTTGACATCATGGTGAGTTTTACAGATCAGTTTCTTCAACTCAAGTTCTGTTATCTTTATTGACCAAGTCATATCATCATAGATTCCTGTTCCATGAACCCTGGCTTCAACTGTAACTTTTGACATCCCTCTACTCACCCCTGAGTCAAGCAGATCTTGTTTTCCCCCACTGGTGCTACATAATAGTAACCAAGCCTCTAACAATAAATCACATGGTCAGCGTGGATTGGAATGTTTTTTTTTAGTGCTTTGTCTTCATTTGATTTGATATTTGAGCTGAATGGTTAATACTTTGGTTTTACTTTCAGTAATCCTTTGATTTTTACCGTTCTGGCTGCACTTTGATTTCACACTATATAATTATTAATAGTAGTGTGGTATTGATTTGGTTTAACCCCATTGGAATATGGACTGACGCTTAGCTTTATGCTAATGAGATTAAATTTAAGTATGTTCAGTTTACTTAATTTTGAATTTGTGAAGCTTCAAACCTTTTGTCATATGTATATACTTTATTTGATATTCCTTTTGAATATCAGTTACTTTATAGTATTTCATTGTTTAATTTAACTGTTAAATTTGTTTTGTTTTTAGTATTTATGACATTGTTTTCTCTTTGGCCTCATAAGTCAGGGTTTTTTTGTTTTTGTTTATTTTGTTTTTTTTCTTGAAGTCTGCTTTATTTTTTCCCCATGTGTGGACTCTTCAATTGGATTCAACCTGTTTCATCTGGATGGCGAGCTACCCATGTTCTACTACAAAAGGAGTAGGAAATAACTAATTTTGGTTAACAGGAGAACCGAACCTTGGAACTGACTGAACTCTTTGACCTGAATCCTAAGGAAGAGATTCCCTGAACCACACACACTTACGTGTGTGCTTGTCCTTTTGTTGTTGGCTGTTTTTCCTTTTAAACAGTTCTTTATGTTTTGTATGTCGTTTGTCTTAAATTTTAATACACTTTTTGAAACTTATCTTTGTGTCCTTGACTCACTCACACACTTTGGCTCCATAGCTGAACCTGGTCCTGAATGTCATAATTCTATCTATTGGCAAAGGTCAGATAAGCGATCCTGGCTCTAAACAACGCGCTACATTTGCAAACACCAGACAGTAGTGTCAAGTTGCATTGCGTCTGTGTATTTCAGCTTCCAAAGCTGCATTTTCTTTAAAATATTTTAAATACGCTACGAGAAAAATCCTCGAATAGGCAAATTTTCCACATACAATTTGGAGTCGCGTAATACAGAAAAATCCACGAATAGGCAGGGTCCACTATAATAGACATGTAAACATATTGGGTGTTATTGACATGCACATTTAAATTCTACTTTCATGTACTGAACGGCTTGTTTATGAATAAACTGTTAACGGTGTGAATTTCTTTGAATGGTAATGAAACCCCAGCTGATAATAAAAAAAATTCAGAAAGTGAGACTTCACGACACAGACGGTATTTTTTACACACCATAGATCCAATCAAATGGGCTTTTAAAAATATATTGTTCCAGTGAAAAGCCACACAAGATCATGAATGTAATTTTGTGCTTTTGATGAATTTATAGTTTTTTTTTTTTTTTTTTTTTCTGGGTGAAATGACTAACGATGTTAAATATTTCTCTCATACACATAGGGTAAAATAGCCACTAATATTTGGTTAAATGTTCATCTGGATGGTATTAAATTGGCCTCCAGTGAAAAATGTAAAGAATCTCAGCGTTTAGTTTTGACCGAGACCTGACATTTAAATCCCATATTAAACAGGTTTCTAGGATTTCCTTCTTTCACCTCCGGAATATTGTTAAAATTAGAAACATCCTGTCCAGGAATGATGCTGAGAAACTAGTCCATGCATTTGTTACCTCAAGGCTGGACTACTGTAATTCTTTACTATCAGGTAGTCCACAAAATGTAATTAAAAGCCTTCAGTTGATCCAAAATGCGGCAGCAAGAGTTCTGATGAATATTTAAAAGAGATCACATTTCTCCTGTTTTAGCTTCCCTTCATTGGCTCCCTGTTAAATCCAGGATAGAATTTAAGATCCTCCTTGCATACAAAGCCCTTAATAATCAAGCTCCATCAGAGATCTAATTGTTCCATATGTTTTTTTTTTTTTTGTTAAACGTGTCCTGTTTGGCAGTGTGGAGCTCAGAATTGGTGTCTGAGTACCAAGTAGAAGCCCAACAGATTAACTTTCACAAGCGGAGCAGTTCAGCTTTTGCTATAATACTCCACTTGATATGTGTGAAAAATCTTTATGAATTGCTGGGGGTTTTATTTCCTGATATGGACACGGAGATGGAAAATTAAGGGAAAGAAAAAAGATGAGAGGTAGGAAACCAAATGTCATGAGAGAGGGTGAGTTGAAAATACAAGAGAGGAAAGGGAGCAAAGAAAACACTGAAGTCTGCCTCCATACCCACAGGACAGCAGAGAGAGGGGGAAAACACAAAAAGGGAACCTTGACAAAGCAAACCTAACATCGTGAACTAAGAACTACACAACCACATCACACAAGAATGGATATAAAAATACAACAATGTCAGAAAAACTCATGGTACCGATTAATCAAGCTCTAGTAATAACCTCAGCCCAAGAATATATCCTTAAACACCAGAGACCCCACATCTATGTGTGTGTGTTAGCATGCTGGTGCATATAAGGTTTCTCCATAAGAGTGTTCGAAAGTTGGTGTGAGCAGGTATCAATCCGTCTCCCAGGAATAGATGCAGACATGAAGGAGATCGGAGCAAAGACATCCAAAGAACCCCCAGAACCCCAGGCGGACCCGGCGGGGCCGACTGCATCCCCCAAGAGTGGAGCAAAGGAGAACCCCAGGGGAACATCCAGCGGCTACAATGCAGGGGCCCGGGGGGCAGCAGTGACGAGCCGGCAACTGGCCGCGCCAGGGCGGGCCGGTCAATGGACCGGGCGAGCCGGGGCCCAGGGGCGCCCCACCCCCCAGCAGAGACCCGACAAGGGACTGCCCGACGAGGGCCAGCCGCCACGCGCCACCACTACCCCGGGCCAATCCCCACCGCCAACATCCCAGCGCCCAACCCCTGCCCCACGTCGGGGCGCCCCACCGGTAGCCGCAGCGGATGGATAGCATCCCCAGGCCAAGTCTCAGCCAGCACCTGGACACCAAGTTGTACCAGCTCCCGAGTCCTGATCCCGGGCAACGCAGAGCGCCGAGACCAGGCATCCAACAAAGGCCAGGACCGGTCCAACCCGCCAATGAACCGACCACGCACGGTGCGCACAGAACAGGTGATCGATATGTTCCCAACAGAGCACTTCGCTCTCAGACTGCAGGTTTACTTGCAGTTCCTAGGATTTCTAAAAGTAGATTGGGAGGCAGATCTTTTAGTTATCAGGCTCCTCTCCTGTGGAACCAGCTCCCAGCTTTAGTCCTTGAGGCAGAAACTCTGTTTACTTTTAAGGCCAGGCTTAAAACTTTCCTTTTTGATAAAGCTTATAGTTAGAGTGGCTTAGGTCATCCTGAGGACAGACTGACCACTTTTCTTCACTCTACTACTTTTCTCTCCTACTACTCTCCAGTTGCATCATTTGCTGTTATTTCGACTGTTAACTTTGTTTTTTCTCAGTGTTTTTCTCTCCATATAAGCTGCACCTGGTCTGGTATCCTGCTTAGTTGTAATGCCCCGTTGGACGGGGGGAAACTGAGCATCCCCCGTGTCCTGTTATCAACCTTTCAACCTCTTTAATAAAGAAAGTAATCTTACATCATTTTTTTTGTTCTATCTGTGTCTCTGCTCTGTCTTCTCGAAACCCCCAGACGGTCGTTGCAAATGGCTGCTTGTACTTAGCCAGGTTCTGCCTGAGGTTTCTTCCTGTTAAAGGGGAGTATTTCCTCTCCACTGTCGCTACATGCTTGCAACTGCCAGTCAATGACTCAATGCAATCTCCTGGGATTCCTTACATAGAAAGCTTACTAAACCTGTAAACTGAATGGAATGTTTGTACGGAAATGACTTTCTTGTTAAGTGCCTTGAGATGACATCTGTTATGAATCGGCGCTATATAAATAAACTGAATTGAATTAAATGTTCCTTAGCAAGTTCTACCGCAACCACACACCTTTTGTAGTCATCTGTCAGCTTTCGTCATAATTCTGGTTGAATATTTAACCACTCTTTGACAAAAGTGGTAAAAGTGTTACAGTGGTGTATCTCCTTGAATAGACCTGGCTCTTAGACATAGTATGAATATTTTCAGTGGAGTTAAAACCATTCCGACGATTTCAATTTAGTTTAGAAACCAGTTTAGATGAATGTCTGGGATCGCAGTCCTGTTGGGACACCTGGCTGTGCCCAAGTTTCAACCATCTGACCCAAACTATAAACTTCAAATTAAAGAACATCTGTTAGAACACTCAAGAATAAAGAAAACTAGAAAATTTCAGGAAATTTAAACGGGGCCTGCCACGTGGTGCGTAATCAGTCACACACCCCCAATCAGAGGTTATGCTGCCTAGCCTAGCATACTAATGCTAGCTAACATGTTATCAATAGGTTCGAAGCAATAAGTAGAAAAAGTTGGGACAAATTAAAAAATTTGCAAAAATGCTAACATGAGCTAGCATGCTAATGCTAACTAGCATGTTATCAATATCCTCGAAGCAATGAGTGAAAAAAGTTAAGCAAAATTCAAAAATTAGCAAAAATGCTAACATGAGCTAGCACACTAATGCTAACTAGCATGCGCATGCTAGCTAACATGTAATCATTAGCTGCAACGTAATAACAGTGAAAAGTTAAGAAAATTCAAAAAAATAGCTAAAATGCTAACACTAGCTAGCATGCTAATGCTAACTAGCATGTTATCAACAGCCTCGAAGCAATGAGTAAAAAAATTTAAGCAAAATTAAAAAATTAGCAAAAATGCTAACATGAGCTAGCATGCTAATGCTAGCTAACATGTAATCGTTAGCCTCAACGTAATCACTACGAAAAGTTAAGAAATTTAAAAAAATTTGCTAAAATGCTAACATGAGCTAGCATGCTAATGCTAACTAGCATGCGCATGCTAGCTAACATGTAATCATTAGCTACAACGTAATCACTACGAAAAGTTAAGAAAATTTGAAAAATTAGCTAAAATGCTAACATGAGCTAGCATGCTAATGCTAACTAGCATGCGCATGCTAGCTAACATGTAATCATTAGCTGCAACGTAATAACAGTGAAAAGTTAAGAAAATTCAAAAAAATAGCTAAAATGCTAAAATGAGCTAGCATGCTAATGCTAACTAGCATGCTAATGCTAGCTAACATGTAATCATTAGCTACAACGTAATCACTACGAAAAGTTAAGAAAATTTGAAAAATTAGCTAAAATGCTAACATGAGCTAGCATGCTAATGCTAACTAGCATGCTAATGCTAGCTAACATGTTATCATTAGCATCAGAGGAATCAGCACGAAAAGTTAGTCAAAAACCCAAATTTAGCTAAAATGCTAAAAATAGCTAGCATGCTAATGCTAACTAGCATAATATTAGGTAAGGGGTGTGAATACTTTTCTATGTGTTGGAATACTCTCCTAAGTCAGATAAGCGGTCTGTTTTAAAAGCCCAGGCAGCAATGTGCTTAGAAATGAATGGACAATGTATTTGCTGAAGCATTATGGGAAATGGAGTTGTGGCCAGAGTAAAGAATGTGCCTATTAAGTAAACTAACTTGTAGACAGAAAGAGAGAGAGAGACAGGGACACAAAGTCCTTTAAGACCGCTCAATTCGCAGCTCCACAGTCACTGACAGAGAGACAGAGACGGACAGACAGAGACAGACAGGGAGACAGAAAGAGAGACAGAGACAGACAGACAAAGAGATAGACAGAGAGACAGAGACGGGCAGAAAGAGACAGACAGGGAGACAGAAAGAGAGACAGAGAAAGACAGACAAAGAGACAGACAGAGAGACAGAGACGGGCAGACAGAGACAGACAGCGAGACAGAAAGAGAGACAGAGACAGACAGAGAGACGGAAAGAGACAGACAGAGAGAAAGAGACAGACAGAGACAGACAGACAGAGACAGACAACCCCTATGAATCGTCTATGGAAAATCTGAAGGCTTTTATTTTGAAGAGCTTGTTTGAGTCTTATTTTGAAAGTCCATCATGGATGTCAGTTAAGGCTGATTGAATATCATATGTATAATGAAATCCTCTGAAGGGTAATCCATTAATCTAACAGGCCTTAACTCCATGTCTAAATAGAGTTCTAATGACCTTAAGAGACCTTTTGTTCTCCTCAGAGGCCAGCTGTGCTGTTGCTAAGTAACAGCAAAGTCACAGGTGCATGTGTGTGTGACCCAATCAGCTGATCAGACAGTGTGGGTCAAAAGTCAATTTCAAGACATGTATGAGCACTCCACACTAATCAGAATTACTGGAAATGAATCTACAGCTACCCAAATGTCAGTTTCAAGACATGTATGAGCACTCCACACTAATCAGAATTAGTGGAAATGAAGCTACAGCTACCCATATGTCAGTTTCAAGACATGTATGAGCACTCCACACTAATCAGAATTAGTGGAAATGAAGCTACAGCTACCCAAATGTCAGTTTCAAGACATGTATGAGCACTCCACACTAATCAGAATTAGTGGAAATGAAGCTACAGCTACCCATATGTCAGTTTCAAGACATGAACAAGCACTCCACACTAATCAGAAAAAAAAGAGACAGAGAAAGGCAGAAAAGTTCTTTCAGACCGCTGCTTCCGCAGCGGACCCTCCGCTGAGAGACAGACATAGAGTCCTTCAGAGTCAGTCGCTGACAGAGAGAAAGAGACAGACAGTAAAGTTCTAGGAAAGCGCTGCTTCCGCAGCGCAGCTTCCACTGACAGAACGTCACACAGACAGCTGATGTCTCAGTTCTTTCAGACCGCTGCTTCCGCAGCGGACCCTCCGCTGAGAGACAGACATGGAGTCCTTCAGAGTCAGTCGCTGACGGAGAGAACCTCTATGTGAGAGTAGTGTAATAGTAGTAATAAATGTGTAATAGATCTTTAATAGTAGTGTAAAATAATAGGGTACTGTGATATTGTATAAAAAATCTTAGGGCTTTTATTTTGTAACTATTGTTTGAGTCTTATTTTGTGGGTCAAAAGTCAGTTTCAAGACATGTAAGAGCACTCCACACTAATCAGAATTACTAGAAACAAATCTACAGCTTCTATGGTAAACCTGAAGGCCTAAATCCATGTTCCAATAGAGTTGGAATGAACTCTAATGACCTCTGGCTCTCCCGAGAAGTGCAGGTGTGCCGTTGCTTGGCAACTAATGGCCGTGACTAATTTAGCGTGACTAATTTGTCTCTGACATGTCAGCCACTTTGAAGCTCTAAATCCATCTCTGACCCCAAAAACGGCTCCGAACAAATTGCCGCTGATCGAAAACCGTGCGAGGTATCGAAAAAATTCTTGAAGCGTCAGTGAGAGCCGGGTTTCGTCTTCGATCATGGAAAAGCACAACTCTCTACATATTTCACAGTCCGAGAACGAACGAGTTAAAAATGTCTTGTCACAAAGTGCAGCTTCAGACTTTCTCAATGTTAAAGTATACGCTGCTCTTCTGAAATCTGCTCAAAATGTGTCTGATTTTTTGCAAACTCGAGTGCGCTGAGAGAAAACGGTGAGACATAGAGAAATTTCGAAAAGATCGTGTGAATGTCATCGGGCGTGGCTTTCACATGGCCGAAAATCAGATCAGTAGAACGAAATATGTGACCGTGACGGCGAGTTAAAAAATATTTTGGGTTCTCAAAAATCTTGGGTCTCACACTCTAACTTAACGGCAGTTACACTGAAAAATTTTTAAATTTTTAAATTTGAGGCAAACTTTGGGTCGCTCAGAGGCTCATTGTGAAAAAACCGTAACAGATATCAACATCCCGTCTTCACTTCTGAAAAGTGCTCGGATATTCCTACAAACTGAGATTTTAATGATTTTTCTAAGTGAACGTATGATGACACAGTAAATCCTCAAAAAAGTGGATTTTTTGGATCGCTCCGAGATATGAATGCATTCATTCCTATGGGATTTTTCGGCGTGGTTTTTCGCTAATTACGTCGCCATGGTAACTCCAATCGCTTATAAAAGTAATAGCACCCATCGTGGAATCGAGCCGCACGTTTTGATATATATATTGTGGGGGTGCATGCTACGGTACGACCCGCATTAACGCTGGACGGAAGAAAAATAAATAACTAGAAAATTTCAGGAAATTTAAACGGGGCCTGCCACGTGGTGCGTAATCAGTCACACACCCCCAATCAGAGGTTATGCTGCCTAGCCTAGCATACTAATGCTAGCTAACATGTTATCAATAGGTTCGAAGCAATAAGTAGAAAAAGTTGGGACAAATTAAAAAATTTGCAAAAATGCTAACATGAGCTAGCATGCTAATGCTAACTAGCATGTTATCAATATCCTCGAAGCAATGAGTGAAAAAAGTTAAGCAAAATTCAAAAATTAGTAAAAATGCTAACATGAGCTAGCATGCTAATGCTAACTAGCATGCTATCAATATCCTCGAAGCAATGAGTGAAAAAAGTTAAGCAAAATTCAAAAATTAGCAAAAATGCTAACATGAGCTAGCATGCTAATGCTAACTAGCATGCTAATGCTAGCTAACATGTAATCATTAGCTGCAACGTATTAACAGTGAAAAGTTGAGAAAATTCAAAAAAATAGCTAAAATGCTAAAATGAGCTAGCATGCTAATGCTAACTAGCATGCTAATGCTAGCTAACATGTAATCATTAGCTACAACGTAATCACTACGAAAAGTTATGAAAATTTGAAAAATTAGCTAAAATGCTAACATGAGCTAGCATGCTAATGCTAACTAGCATGCTAATGCTAGCTAACATGTGATCATTAGCATCAGAGGAATCAGCACGAAAAGTTAGTCAAAAACCCAAATTTAGCTAAAATGCTAAAAATAGCTAGCATGCTAATGCTAACTAGCTTAATAATGCTAACTAGCATAATATTAGGTAAGGGGTGTGAATACTTTTCTATGTGTTGGAATACTCTCCTAACTCAGATAAGCGGTCTGTTTTAAAAGCCCAGGCAGCAATGTGCTTAGAAATGAATGGACAATGTATTTACTGAAGCATTATGGGAAATGGAGTTGTGGCCAGAACAAAGAATGTGCCTATTAAGTCAACTAACTTATAGACAGAAAGAGAGAGAGAGACAGGGACACAAAGTCCTTTAAGACCGCTCAATTCGCAGCTCCACAGTCACTGACAGAGAGACAGAGACGGGCAGACAGAGACAGACAGGGAGACAGAAAGAGAGACAGAGACAGACAGAGAGACAGAAAGAGACAGACAGAGAGACAGAAAGAGACAGACAGAGAGACAGAGACGGGCAGACAGAGACAGACAGGGAGACAGAAAGAGAGACAGAGACAGACAGAGAGACAGAAAGAGACAGAGAAAGACAGACAAAGAGATAGAAAGAGAGACAGAAAGAGAGAAAGAGACAGACAGAGAGACAGACAGACAGAACACCCCTATGAATCTTCTATAGAAAATCTGAAGGCTTTTATTTTGAAGAGCTTGTTTGAGTCTTATTTTGAAAGTCCATCATGGATGTCAGTTAAGGCTGATTGAATATCATATGTATAATGAAATTCTCTGAAGGGTAATCCATTAACCTAACAGGCCTTAACTCCATGTCTAAATAGAGTTCTAATGACCTTAAGAGACCTTTTGTTCTCCTCAGAGGCCAGCTGTGCTGTTGCTAAGTAACAGCAAAGTCACAGGTGCATGTGTGTGTGACCCAATCAGTTTCAAGAAATTTAAGAGCACTCCACACTAATCAGAATTAGTACAAAGTAATCTACAGCTTCTATGGTAAACCTGAAGGCCTAAATCCATGTTCCAATAGAGTTGGAATGAACTCTAATGACCTCTGGCTCTCCTGAGAAGTGCAGGTGTGCCGTTGCTTGGCAACTAATGGCCGTGACTAATTTAGCGTGACTAATTTGTCTCTGACATGTCAGCCACTTTGAAGCTCTAAATCCATCTCTGACCCCAAAAAGGCTTCCGAACAAATTGCCGCTGTTCAAAAACCGTGCAAGGTATCGAAAAAATTCTTGAAGTGTCAGTGAGAGCCGGGTTTCGTCTTCGATCATGGAAAAGCACAACTCTCTACATATTTCACAGTCCGAGAACGAACGAGTTAAAAATGTCTTGTCACAAGGAGCAGCTTCAGACTTTCTCAATGTTAAAGTATACGCTGCTCTTCTGAAATCTGCTCAAAATGTGTCGGATTTTTTGCAAACTCGAGCGCGCTGAGAGAAAACGGTGAGACATAGAGAAATTTCGAAAAGATCGTGTGAATGTCGTCGGACGTGGCTTTCACATGGCCGAAAATCAGTTCAGTAGAACGAAATATGTGACCGTGACGGCGAGTTAAAAAATATTTTGGGTTCTCAATAATCTTGGGTCTCACACTCTGACTAAACGGCAGTTACACTGAAAAATTTTTAAATTTTCAAATTTGAGGCAAACTTTGGGTCGCTCAGAGGCTTATTGTGAAAAAACCGTAACAGATATCAACATCCCGTCTTCACTTCTGAAAAGTGCTCGGATATTCCTACAAACTGAGATTTTAATGGTTTTTCTAAGTGAACGTATGATGACACAGTAAATCCTCAAAAAAGTGGATTTTTTGGATCGCTCCGAGATGTGAATGCATTCATTCCTATGGGATTTTTCGGCGTGGTTTTTCGCTAATTACGTCGCCATGGTAACTCCAATCGCTTATAAAAGTAATAGCACCCATCGTGGAATCGAGCCGCACGTTTTGATATATATATTGTGGGGGTGCATGCTACGGTACGACCCGCATTAACGCTGGACGGAAGAAAAATAAATAATAATAAAGAAGCCGTTTAGAGGTGTAGAATAATAGGTGCCTTGCCATGCAATTGCATGGGAGGCAGTGCATTGCATTGCTTCGCAATGCAATGCTCTGCTTCTCCCTGCATTGCATTGGCAGGCCCCTAATAATAAAGAAGCCGTTTAGAGGTGTAGAATAATAGGTGCCTTGCCATGCAATTGCATGGGAGGCAGTGCATTGCATTGCTTCGCAATGCAATGCTCTGCTTCTCCCTGCATTGCATTGGCAGGCCCCTAATAAACTTTACGTCAAATCAAAAGGAACATATTTTTAACTTTGACACAGTTGGTGTTTCTAACAAAAAACATTCCAGGTCAAATATAGGAATAAGTTTGGGAATGGATAAACCAGACAAACCTATTTAAGATTTGTGCTTAAACTAATTGTAGTTTTTGAGCTGTGGAACAGTTATGTGTTCCAAGTACAATAAAAGTGCTAGAATGACTCGTATTTGAACTTTCACAAATTATATAAAGATTTACAAATAACAAACTGGGTTTGAAATATTCCGCTATTAGTGTAGAATAATATAGTCTAGCGTTTAGGAGTCTTAGTATTGCACTTTTTAAACTAGAACAGATTAAAGATGCTCAAGGTGGTGAAAAATGATGTTGAAAATGCCCTTTAGCTGTCTCCTGAAACTGCATGATGAATGCAAAGGATGGTAAACAAAACAATCTGTGGGGGTGTATATATATATATTTGAACCTGTAGGTATAATTGTATTTCTGTGTAAATGATTTAAACTTCTGGAACTAGTTCTTTTTAAAATAATAGATTTTTTTATTAAAAATTATTTTTGCTTTAAACAAAACACCCAGAACCAAAATGACGTCTTATGTCCATGATGACTGAACTTAAACCTCTCACCATCACAGTGCATTTAGGGGCTCAGGGGATTTGTTTGACTATTTATCTTTATTGGTATTTCTGTTCGTCATTTCAAAACCAATAAAAATGTTAAGGAGAACAATTAAGCATTTTCTGGAACTTTAAAATTAATCTGGACTGATAGGGGCAGTGTCTTATATAATGACAGCAAGCTCGCAAAACAACATGTGATGTAAAGGAGATGTGTTGTAACATCAAAAACAATCATTCCTCTCATAGTCATTTTTTATGGCTCTTTATTGAGGTTTTAAAGTCTTGCCTTGAAAGCATTCCTGGAAAATCACAAATGAATCATCCTACAATTTGGACGCAGACAAAATTTGGCCCAGACAGAGCAGAGTAGCTTTTTCCAGAAATGTGGTTAGGGCTGGTCCAGGTCTTAGTTTTTAGAAGAAAGGTGTAAAAATGTAAATGGTTTGCCATCCCCCCCCACCCCCCTTGCCTTTCCCGAGAAACCTTAAAAATGATGCAGACGTTGCCAATCCCAGGAAAATTGTTGCTTCATGATAGTTCAGTGCTAAGGCCTTCTAGAAGTGTCATATTTTAGGAGAACTGACAGAGAACAACAACAGGTTCCTGCAACAGCCAGCAGGCCTCACTGCAACTTCAAACTGTACCTTAAAGTTTTATGTTGTGCTTATTGTTTAACATATACTCATCATGGCCATGAATGTCATTGATTTGATGCCTTTAATGATTCATTTGAATCATTCTTCCATACATGATGGAATTAATAATATAGTACAAAGTTCAATGATTTAGACTTTCACACGTTTCAAGGGTTAAAATTACCCCTGCTGGGTCAAATATTTACATACAACTCCACAATTTGTTTGTTAATTGAATCTTACCAAGTGGCACCTGAACCACAAACTTTTTGTAGCCACCAACAACCTTCTGATATAATTGTGGCCTGATATTTGAACACTCATCTCGGCTGAATTGGTAATGTCTTTAAACTTGGCCTTCTTGGTAGAGACCCTGCATTCAAGCATAGGACAGAATAGAAACATCCTTTATTGTCCCACACTGGGGGAATTCAGGTGCAACAGCAGCAAAGTGACAGGCAATCAAAGCATGTAAATTTAAATTAAGATAATTATGTGAAATAAAAAACAGCATTAAAGACTATATACAACAGTAAGGGCAGAATTACAACACAAAGATACTTATTAAAAATGGCATACACCGATCCCATGGGATGTGCAATGGAGCAGAATAATACAAAAGTTACAAAATGTGTGCATATTTGTGTATTGACAACAGACTATTTACAAGAAGTGAAAAAACTGCAAAAAACAGTGATGTGCAAAAAACAGCAGAGATTTAAACGATCAGTGAGTTTGTTGGGAAGCAGTGATGGTTATGGAGTCTTACAGCTGCTGGCAGGAAGGATTTGTGGTAACGTTTCTTTGTACACTTAGGATGCAGCAGTTTTTCACTAAAGAAGCTCTCCAGTTCAGCAACAGCTTAATGCATGTGGTGGGAGACAGTGCTGTTCAACACTGATTTTGTTTTATCCAGAGTTCTTTGGTCTCCCACCACCTTCACTGGATCGAAGGGGAAATCCTAGTCTAGGATAGACCAGGATATTTTGAAGGGAGTTACAGAAAAGTTGTTTTTATTAGCTAAAAGGTCAGTTCTGGCAACTAATTCAAAAAAAAAAAATCAAGTTATGTTATCAAATCATCCATGATAATAGCGTTCAGTGAGAAATCTTAGCCTACTAAAAAAGTGCTAGCATCATTGTTTACATCTCTGAGACAAGAGCAAAAGGTTTTTTTTCATGCATCTCCTGGACTGCTTACGACTGCAGTGGTGTAAATAGATGCCATATTTGGCAAATCACTTTGCTAGCATCATCCTGTGAATTGGAAAGCTGTCTCTTTAAGTCTTTGCAGGTGTGAAAGTGTGAGGTAATTGAGATTTTATTTTTTCACTGTTCTATTTCCCTTACTGTTTAAGTTTATATAACAGAATGGTTCCATCTTTTAAAGGAATGCTGGAGTCATTCAATACATTTTTTTCCATCACCATAAAGGTTTTATCCCCATACTTGAGTGTATTCATTCTTCCATGCTTTCAGGCTTTGTTGTTACATATGAATATATTACATAGTACATGGTCACATATTGTAGCCTTCTTTGTATCCAGTCTTAGCACTTGCTTTCTCCTGATCTCCATTCTGTGTCTGCTGTTTCGTTCAGTGTGAACATTGCCCGTAGTAATCAAGCTGCTTGGCAGGTGAGTGTGAAGAATTGGTAGTTAAGAGTCAGGAAGAGGAGGGGGGCAGCGTGCAGGTGCATGAATGTGTATGCATGTGTGAGTGGTGATGGTAAAGAGCGAGCCAGCTGTTGCTTAGCATCTAGTGACCCACGGCTGGGTGAGCAGGGATAATTGCAGGTACCAGCCTTTTCCCATCTTCTTAATGTGAACTTGTGGCATAATGGAAACTGCTCTTTCACAGGGAAAGGAAACGGGAAAGAGAGAGGAGGAAATTAACGCGTTGAAAAGACTTTGGACAGGAGACCCGATGGGGCTGGTTGATTTAAGCTTCAGCCACATAAAAGTCTTCCATGTTTTTTTTGGATTCCGTCCACCACAAAATACTTTATAGCAGGGGTTCTCAACCTTTTGCAAGCTGGGCCCCCCCAAAGCTGGTTCATTGCAGTTGGGGCCCCAGTGCAAACCCTCCCCGCATAACGACCCCCCCCCCCCCCCATTACTAGGCTATTGCTATAATTGGGAATTGGCACCAGACCTCCAATATAAATTTATCCTTTATTATTGTTAATATTACTAGGCCTAATAGTAGGCATCATCTGTATTTTTTACAAAAGCTTGCAGGTAGGTGAAGTTGATGTGAGACCTGAGCCTGCTTTGCCTCATTTCTTGGCTCAATGTTTTATAAACATAGCCTCAAATCATCCTTGATTTGTGCACGATTGCAGTATTTTGTTTTGAGTGCAGTCATTTATGAGAATCCTGCCTCACACAAATATGTCAACGTGAAAGGAAGGAGAATCTTCTAGGCGACGTCACAGAACTATTAAAATAGTTTTATTTAAATAATATGTTTCTTCTGGAAAAACAGTTTTGGATCAAATCTGTGTATATTTGTACTCATGTTTGTGTGTTGCAGTTTTTATCTCTTGGTGTCAAGAGTATTACTTGATGCTAGTCTCTTTTTTTCCCTTAATCATCAATGTTTATTTCCTTCAGGAAATCTCAACATTGTGTTCGCTAAGGGCGTCTCATCTGATTAGCCCAGACACTAATTTGCACCTAACATACCTCTGCTAAGTACGAGGAATATAGAAAAAAACAGGAGGGTGTAATGAAGGTGCCAGAAGGAGCGTTCAACCTAAGATGATTACTGTTGGTGTTTGGATTGAACTCATTTACATTTTGATGCAAACCCATAGCTAAACAACACCAATAAGTGAACATTTTCTATTAAGGATCTTTAATTAGCCCTCAGAAAATTGTCAGTGATTCAATTAAAGGTGAGCTGAATACCTGAAGGGTCTTAAGAGAAATTACATTAACTCAAAGTGTTCATAAAGCTTCTGAGTACTATCTGGAAGGAGATTTCCTCCCTTCAATAAAAGAACTAGAATGCATTTATCAGTCTTAGAATAATTAAACAATGACCTTGAGATAGATATGTGTGAAATAAGATATGAGTGTTGCCCTGGAGGACTTGGCATGGATGAGAATGACAGCTGATTGACAGGGGTTAAATGACTGCAAGGCTTGGAAATCTAACTGTGACCCTCTTTGAACTGCTGTGAAGCTAAATGTTAAAAGATAAAGATGGGGTTGATGCCAGAAAGACAGGTACTACTGAATTTACAACATCTTCCAGTAATGGATCCTCTATCAAGCCACTCGTGCCATTAGTTTTACAACATATTTATAATACTTTGATTTGAGAATTTTTTTACTCACATTTCTGCTGTTTAGTGATTAGCACAACCCAGAATCCTGTCAAAGGCAGAACAAACATAAACTATTTTCTTAATTTGACCGAAACCTTTGGGCTAGGCAACTTTTTATTGTATAGTACATGGTACTTTGGGAGATTAGTGGATAAAATAAAAGCAGCAATAAAAAAAACAGTAAAAGCATAAAACACAACATTAGAGACACAAAAACATATGACATTCCAGCTGACAACAGATCTTCAGCATATTTTTAGTTAATTATAAACTAGTAAAATTGTTTTGAAGTCTATTACCTGAGCTACAGGGAGTCAGTGTAAGGACTGTAGAAATGGGGTGATGTGCTCTACTTTCCTGGTTCTAGTGAGGAACACGAGCAGCAGCGTTCTGAATCAGCTGGAGCTGTCTAATTGACTTTTTAGGCAGACCTGTGAAGACGCTGTTGCAGTAATAAATCCGACTAAAGATAAACGCATGGATGAGTTTTTTGAGGTCCTGTTGATCCTAGAAATCTTCTTCAGGTGATGGAAGGCTTACCTTGTTATTGCCTTTATGTGACCCTGGAGGTTCAGGCCTGAGACCATAACGATGCCTAACGATTATACACTGGCCGGGAAGCCGATAGCGTTTGTTTGAAGCGTTTGTTTACCCTTTGGTTCGTCAACCAGCCCACGTGCACGCGCACTCAAATACGCAATGTTAAATTTCTGTCCGACTTGACGTCAAGTCGGCGCAGGATATACCATATATGGACATCGCAGATCTATGCTGCAGGAAGCCCGCCCTGCTCCTATCCCCCTCATATTCAGTTGAGCGCCGCCATTACTGAATTCCGATTCGAAGTACGAACTCGAGCTCCGTTTGGAAAAAGGGGCCATTCCAACAATCAGAGACTTGCCTGCAATTGAAACGGCAAGGCTGTGTTTTTATTGCTCTACTGTGTGTAACAAACAGCAGCTAACTGCTAATGCGGCTATTGAATGCTAGCGGGAGTAGTAGCTTTGAGGACAACACGGGTAATGGCTGCTACTTTGGATACAAAAAAATAAACCTAGAATGCTACCAATCAACACGTTAAAAAGCTCCTTGGTGGCAGGGCTCCGGGGGTGGATGAGATTCGACCGGAGTTCCTCAAGGCTCTGGATGTTGTGGGGCTGTGTTGGTTAACGCGGCTCTGCAATATTGCGTGGACATCGGGGGCAGTTCCCTTGGATTGGCAGACCGGGGTGGTGGTCCCCCTGTTTAAAAAGGGGGACCACAGGGTGTGTTCCAACTACAGGGGGATCACACTTCTGAGCCTCCCTGGTAAGGTCTATTCAGGGGTTCTGGAGAGGAGGGTCCGACGGATAGTCGAACCTCGGATCCAGGAGGAACAATGCGGTTTTCGTCCTGGCCGTGGAACACTGGACCAGCTCTACACCCTCAGCAAGGTCCTGGAGGGTGCGTGGGAGTTCGCCCAACCGGTCTACATGTGTTTTGTGGACTTGGAGAAGGCGTTCGACCGTGTCCCTCGGGGGGCCCTGTGGGGGGTGCTCCGGGAGTATGGGGTACCGGGCCCCTTGATACGGGCTGTTAGGTCCCTGTACGACCGGTGCCAGAGTTTGGTTCGCATTGCAGTAAGTCGGGCTTGTTTCCAGTGAGAGTTGGACTCCGCCAAGGTTGCCCTTTGTCACCGATCCTGTTCCTAACTTTTATGGACAGGATCTCTAGGCGCAGCCAAGGCGTTGAGGGGATCCGTTTTGGTGGCCTCAGGATCCGGTCTCTGCTTTTTGCAGATGATGTGGTCCTGTTGGCTTCATCAGAACGTGATCTACAGCTTTCACTGGAGCGGTTCGCAGCCGAGTTTGAAGCGGCTGGGATGAGAATCAGCACCTCCAAATCCGAGGCCATGGTCTTGAGCCGGAAAAGGGTGGGGTGCCTTCTCCGGGTCGGGGATGAGGTCCTTCCCCAAGTGGAGGAGTTTAAGTATCTGGGGGTCTTGTTCACGAATGAGGGAAAAATGGAGCGGGAGATCGATAGATGGATTGGTGGGGCATCTGCAGTTATGCGGGCGCTTTACCGGTCTGTCGTGGTGAAGATAGAGCTGAGCCGAAAAGCAAAGCTCTCGATTTACCGGTCGATCTATGTTCCTACCCTCATCTATGGTCACGAACTCTGGGTGGTGACCGAAAGAACGAGATCACGGATACAAGCGGCTGAAATGAGTTTCCTCCGCAGAGTGTCTGGGCTCTCCCTTAGAGATAGGGTGAGAAGCTCAGTCATCCGGAGGGGGCTCATAGTAGAGCCGCTGCTTCTCCACATCGAGAGGAGTCAGTTGAGGTGGCTTGGGCATCTGGTCAGGATGCCTCCTGGACGCCTCCCTGGTGAGGTGTTTCAGGCACGTCTCATCCGGAGGAGGCCCAGGGGAAGGCCCAGGACACGCTGGAGGGACTATGTTTCTCGGCTGGCCTGGGAGCGCCTTGGGGTTCCTCCCGAGGAGCTGGAACAAGTGGCTGGGGAGAGGGAAGTCTGGGTCTCTTTGCTTAGGCTGCTGCCCCCGCGACCCGACCCCGGATAAGCGGAAGAAAATGGATGGATGGATGGATGGATGGATGGATGGATGGATGGACAGAATGCCACCAATCAACATGCCCCTCATTTGTATTATTACAATGACCGTCCACGACAGCCAAAATATCGCATCAGATCTCGCGAGACAATAATGCCTTCAGAAATAAGGGTCAGAGGAGCTCTGTGTTTATTTTTTTTCACTTTTTTTCAACTTTTCTTTTTTAGAAGGGCCTGAAAGACTATAATAGTGTGTGTATCCAAGGTAATACTAGGTTATAACTCCTTTAATACATTCACTTAGGGTTTGGATGGGTTCAAAGTCACCTGGAGACATTGTAATATAGAGATGAGTATCATCTGCATAGTTATGGTAACTAATCTTATTGCTTTTTATAATCTGGGCTTGTGGGAGCATGTAGATATTAAATAAGAGGGACCCCAATATGGAGCCCTGGGGAACTCCACATGTGATGTCTGTCTGTTCTGATGAAAATGTTCCTATCGACACAAAGAAGTTCCTGTTCTTAAGGTAAGACTCGAACCAGCTAGTACTGTACCAGAGAGTCCGACCCAGCTATCCAGTCATTCCAATAGTATATTATGATCAACAGTGTCAAATGCTGCACTGAGATCCAAAAGTACCAACACTGTGGTTCTACCATTGTCTGTATTTATGCAGATGTCAATGAAAACTTTGACGAGGGCAGTTTCGGTGCTGTGGTGAGCATGGAAACCAGACGGAAAAACATCAAAATGGTTGGTCATTGTTAGGAAGCTATTTAACTGCTGAAACACAGCTTTTTCAGTAATCTTATGATGAATGGAAGATTAGAGATTGGCCTGTAGTTCTGCATTAACATGTTGTCCAGGTTGTTCTACTTTAGCAGCGGTTAGATAACTGCAAATCACCTTTGGGTTAGTCTACAAAAGCAAAGGAATGCAAAACGTTTTTTTAAAAGGTGTCTAAATTTATTCTTTGATACATGAGCTTGGAAAATAAGGGTGAAGGTCAACAATGGTTCAAATCAATAAAGAAATGGTTTGAGCACCCGATAAGGATGGCTTATTTGCCACAGCCAACTGGGTGGAGACGGTACATTCCTGAATGTGTTGGGAGATTGTGTCACCAAGATGCCTCAGCAGAGATTGAAAGGTGGTGTTAAGCAGAACTTTGAATCCACATGTCCTAAAACAATGAGATTAGTTTCTTGAACTTTGCTCTGTCTCCTCTTTAGATTGTGTTTTGTTTCTCATCTTTTGTCTCAGTTGATTCTTGATTGAGTTAATGTTGTCCTAGGATTCAAAACTGCATTAACCTTGTTGAATATAGGCAGCTTGGGGGGGGGGGTGTCAAATGTACCCACCTACTTTAGAATAGAATAAAATAATCCTTTATTGTCCCACAAAGGAGAAATTCAACTGTAACATCAGCAAAGTGGCAGGTAATACGGTGGGCTGGTGGCTACATCCAGCATTCATCGGGCGAGAGGCAGGGTACACCCTGGACAGGTCACCAGTCCATTGCAGGGCAACACAGAGACATACAACCATGCACGCACACACTCATGACTAAGGGCAATTTAAGGAAACCAATTCGTTACCCGGAGAGAACCCACGCATGCACAGGGAGATCATGCAAACTCCATGCAGAAACACCCCAGGCCAGGATTTGAACCCAGGACCTTCTTGCTGCAAGGCAACAGTTCTACCAACTGCGCCACTATGCAGCCTCATGAATTAAGAATAATCTGTACAATAATATGTACAAAATTAGTGGCATACTCAGATTAGATTGTGCAACTGAGTGGGGTAATTTGAAAACAAAAAATATTTACAGAATGTGCACGTGTAGTTGTGCATTCAAAAGTAAACGTATTATTTCCAAGAAGTTAACAGAATATAAACTTTGAAAAACAGATGTGCAAATAACAGCAGCAGAAATGTTAATTAAGAGACTTAAAGGACATAGATGATGGTATCATCCACCCCGATCCCAGGCTGGTAGGCAAACTGCAGCGGATCCAATGAACACCTCACCAGGGGGCGAAGATGGTTGAGAACCAACCTCTCGAGGGTCTTCATCAAATCAAAGGTCAGGGCTACAAGCCTGTAGCTGCTAGGGTCCTTCAGATGTGAGGTCTTTGGCACTGGTATCACACAGAAGGTCTTCCACAGCTGTGGTACTTTTCCCATCTTCAGGCTTGGTTTGTAGAGATATCCCAGGAGGCCACACACCTTATCTGTCCAGCACCTCAGGAGCCTGGAGCTGATGCCATCTGGACCTGCAGCCTTTCACACTTTGATCTTTTTCAGCTCGTTCCTCATTTGAAGTGGCTGGTCAAACCTGTTAAAGAACTCGTTCAGGTCGTTCGCCCACTCTAAGTCTCCCACAGCCTGGGGGTTTGGTTTATGCCACACAATTGTCTTCAGGCTCCAAACTCCACTGATGCTGTCCTGCTGTAGCTGGTCCTCCATCTTCTTCCTGTAGATGTTCTTCCCTTGCCTTGTTTTCCATTCAATCTTTTCTGTACAGCTCTCAGCTCCTCCTTGTCTCCAGATCTAAAGGCTTTCTTCTTCTCCTTGAAGAGAGCCTTTATTTCAGGGTTGATCCAGGGCCTGTTTTTTGAAAAAAAAACCTGTACCTTTATGATGGGTATGGTGTTGTCCACACAGAAGTTGATGTAATCCGTTATGCAGTCAGTGATGCTGTCAAATTCATCCCCTTGAAGTGCGCAGAGGTCTTCCAACACAGTAGAACTGAAACAGTCCCTCAGAGCCCCTTCAGTCTCCTCAGACCATTTCCTCACTATGTGTGTCACAGCTGGTTCTCTGTGTACAAGAGGTTGATACACAGGCTGGAGATGAACCAGGTTGTGATCTGAGCCCCCCCAGGGGAGGGAGAGGTGATGAGCTGTATGCCTCCTTGGTGTTGGCATACAATAAGTCTAGTGTTTTATTGTCTCTGGTGTGGCAGGTGACATACTGGGTGAAGGTGGGGAGAATGGAGGACAGGTAGATGTGGTTAAAGTCCCCAGATATCAGAAAAGGGGCCTGGGGGTGCTGTGTTAGGAGTCAGCTGGTCACAGTCTGAAGGACATCGCAGGCTGCAACAGTGTTAGCAGAGGGGGGGGGGGGGGGGGGGGGGGGGGAAATACACAGCTATCTTGATAATGTGCGCAAACTCCCGCGGTAGATAGCATGGCCTCATTCTAACAGCTCTGTGTCCTTACTGCACAGCTTCTCTTTAATCGACAAATGCCCAGAGTTACACCATCTATTGTTAACAAACGCAGTCAGACCCCCTCCTCTCTTCATACCACTGTCTTTAGTTCTGCCGGCTCGGAGCCGATGAAAAACGTCCATGTTTATGTGTGAGTCCGGAGTTAGCGCAGTTAGCCACAACTTGGTCAGACAGATTATGCTGCACTCCCTGTTGTTCCTTTGATTCCATTCCATTGTGTGAACAGCAGTCCACAATAAAAAACGATAACAAAAACAAAAAGCATTGAACTGCAGATATTTTAAGAGAAAAAAAACTCTGAAACAGGCAGCCTGCTCGCACGGCGCCAGAATTAGTGGCTTTACTCTGCAAATCTGTTATTTTGTAATGGCCGCAGAGACTTGGGCCAGTTTAGGCCAAACTGCAATAACATGTCATTGGAGCTGTAGACAAGACCCCCCTCACTTTTAATTTACATGTCCCAATCCACTTTAACTTCAGTAATATATAAATATTGGTGGTGGTAATGCACCACATCGCTCTGTGTCAACCGCAGAACAACGCTAACCCGAGCTACTGCTAACATCCTTGTTGGACGAGAGGAAAGCAACAAAACAGAATGTTGGAGCACACATGTGACCAGGAGTGAGTAATAAGGAGAATCTGGGCAATTCACGGCAGACCGGTCTGATGTTTGGGCCACAAGGGCCGGTTGTCTATGCCAAGCCGAGTCATACTAGTGTGCCAAAGGTGCAACTAGCCAAAAATGAGTTACTAGTAAAATTATTTCTGAACTAGTTGGGCAAAAGTTTTAGTAGAGGAAAATGTTAGACTAGTTCTGTGTATTCACATACTAGTTGGCATACACAACAGTTGATATCAAGGATATGGAGTTTTTATTGAAATGACTTGCCATATAGTATCTGCCTCCAGGTGCGGCTTGTAGGCAGGTGCACTCACTCAAGGCGATCAAGGAGGAGCTTTAAAAATGGACGGTTACCTGTAGCAGATGCCTGATGATTAAACTCTGCTGAGTGGTAATTAGGCCAATTTTAGCTCCACATTTCAGCTCTCCTGAGTAGTCAAGACTAACCTTTTGCTCTGTGTCTTTTCCCTCGAAGACATCGCTGTCCTCCCAAGCTTCTGGACTCGCTCGCTCTTCCCGGCTGCAAGCTGCAGTCTCAGGGTGTCTGTTCCCTCCTGGTCCTTCTCCTTACCTTTTTCGCCGCCTCTTTGGAAGCCCCACTGATGTTCACCTGCTGGTCCCTCGCCGCTCTCACCTGTCTACCAACTCCAAACCGTCCCTGGAATCTAAGGAAAAAGCGAATTTAGAAACATAAATGAGCATCCACTTCCTTGCCAACCACAATCTCCCTGGACTCACTCACCTCCCTACATAGGTTTTCCGGACTCCACCTACAAGTAGGAATTGTCTGTCTCTGATTTTCTGGGTTCTGAGTCAAGTGAGTTCGCACCGAAGTCTTTCTGCAAACATGACACTTTCTATGCCCAAATGATAATGTGACCTGTTATATTTTTTTTCTTTAAACGTAAGACAATAATTACACAAAGCCCACATTTGAAAGGGAATACAATGAAAGTTATATAACATAAGCCTGCATGTTTTACCATTGAAAATATCTTAATTGGTTAAGTCAAATGTGTTTTTCATATCAAATGGACTAAAGCTTTACAGAATTATTATTTTTTATTGTGACACAGGTGCAGCAGGTGAGTTTAGGGAAACTGGAGGAAGTGTGAAAGGGAAAGCAGAGTCTACCCAGGGACTGATTACAGAGGCAGAAGCTCAAAATATAGATTCTGATATTGTTAATGAATGTGTTGCAAAGAATAATGTAGATGTGAACACATGGTGAAATAAATCTACATTGGGAAGCAATTAACCCTTATTTGGACTGAATTTGATTTTTTTTTTTTTTTTAGAAAAATACTCTGGATTACAAGGCTTTACAGAACAACGTGCTGTTGTTGCTTTAACATGTAAGGTTATGATTACATGATTTTAATAGTAGGTTGTGATATAAAGTGGGCCAGTCTGAGGCATGAAACTCCAGGGCTGAAAATGAGTCCCACTCCGGCCCTGCATGCCATAACCAATCGCTAGCGAACTGGTTGTTCCTTAAAATCAAAACCTTCTTCTGACTTCGAATTATATTCCATATATATTGTATATATATATATATATATATATATATATATATATATATATATATATATATATATATATATATATATATAATCTTTTGGAGACTTGGAATGAATATAGGTAAATAATTGAAACTACTATGTGTAAAGCATTTAATCCTGCTGTAAAAAACGGTCATATACACATTTTTTTCAAGCAGACAGTGGCTCCTGACGTCAACAATTGTAATGCTACAAAGTTGAAAGCGCTCAGTTTCCAAGATTTCCCACATTTGCTAACTCCAAGAAAGTCTGGGTCATGCGGTACAAGACATAAAATAAAAAAGTTAATTTCCTGTTGTTAAATCTGTTTACACAACCTTTAAAAGTTGTTAACCTTTAAACTCCAAATACAATAAATTCCTTATGCAACAACTTGCAGGATTCTTTTACAGCTTTCTTCAGGAGACATATCTTAACAGGCTATTTCACATCTCAACGGTGCAACAATTACGTAGTGATTTATAAAGACATGACGTTAGAGATACGACTCCTCCAATGTTCACTATTTGAAGCAATAAAATACTACTTAAGTAAATAACAACCTGTCGTAAAAAGTTTCCCTTCTGTCTTGGGTTTTTGTCTTGCCTAACCGGCTCGGTTTAATCTTTTTAGGGTGCATGCTTATCAGTTTTACCGTAAGAAGCATAATTAACTACAATATTCTCCCGGTTTTTGACTTCCAGGTAAGATTGTTAATCGAGCTTTCCAAATCAGCTGTGCAGCCTTTATAAGGGATGCTGTCCATTCCTGTGTGAGTCCTCCAAGAGTAAAGATGGGCTGCAGACGCACAGACTGCCTCTCTCGGCCTCTGTCAAGGTTTTTTGAAAGATTTGGATCAACAGTTGGCTCCTGTCCATTTTATTTTTTCATCATTCCTATTTTAGTCACATTATCACTTAGTGGTGGCTTTATCTTTCTCAAAGATAGAGAGGACAATGATCTTGAGCGGCAGTTTACCCCTAAGAAAGGACCCTCGAAGGCAACAAGGGCTTTCGTTAGGGAGAACTTTCCTTACAATACTTCCATGTTTTCCGAGGACAGATTGTACGACAAGGGGAACTTTGCATCCCTCATTGCTGTACCAAAGAACAGCAACAATATTTTGGAAAGCCCTGTCTTTGAGGACATCGTCAGACTCAACGAGAAGATTCTGAATATCTCTGTGGACAACAGGAGGCTGGGATTCAGCGAGGTTTGTGCCAAAGCCAATGAAAAGTGTGTCTCAAACGTCATCTTTGAAATTGTCGGCTGCAATGAAACCAGCAGAACTGGCATCACCTACCCAGAACATAGACACAGGTCCAGTTTGGTCTTTCTGGGCTCTGCGCTTGGTGGAGTTCTAACAGATGCCAACAGCACCATTCAGAGGGCTCAAGCTGTGAAGCTCTACTACTACCTAAACAATGAAGAAGGTGCCGCCGAGGCCTCAGAATTATGGCTGAGGGGATTTAAAGACCTGCTGTCAGATGAGACAGACAGGGAACACATTGACGTATGTATAACATTATTTTTATTAACTTCCTTTCTTCAGGTTACTTCATATTTTCTTGCAGAAGCATTGGTTTAGTCGAAACAATTTCATATCCACATGTTTCTATTAAATGGCATTAAGAAAAATTGTTTTGGTAAGACTGATAAACTTATTTTGTCTAATCTATGAATCTAAAAGATCTGTATATATTGAATGTAATTTTATAGGTTAGTAAGGGGGATGTTGGAAAGATGAGGACCTAAAGCTAGACTGATCTTTAATGAGAAAAGATTTAATGAAGAAATCGCCGTCCTAAAATAAATGTTCAGGCGGGTACACGAGGGAAACACAAAAGTAAGGATTAGGAGGAAGGAAAGACAGAGAATCCAGAGGAGAACTGAAGTGATCAGAGAGCTTATATATACTGGCAAGGAGTGACGAATGGCACAGAAACCAGGGGAGATAATCATGGATTAAACGGACGCAGGTGGGAGAGAGAGTCGCAGAGGGAGATCGGAAATGAGTTTGAGCTGGGGTGTGAGGTTGAGTGGCAGGGGGAAAAACAGAGGGATAAGAGCAAGGACAGATAAAACCCTAAGCAGAAATAAACTCAAATAAGGAATGAAGATTCTAACTACATAATCATAATAAAACAGACACTAACACAGAGGACCGAACTGCAAATGACAAGATCTAAGTAATGAAATATCAAATCAAAAGCACAGATGAAAACTCCAAGTAGGAACAAGAAATCTAGAATCCAAACATAAACAAAACCCCAAAACAACCCAGAATCGTGACAACCTGGTGCTGAGTAAAAATGTTATTCACTCCTCATCAAATCAGGTCATTACTGGGACTAACCACAATTTTCTGGACAGCTGAGATAAATTTCACAACTACCAGACCTGTACAATTAAGAAATCCCTTTAATAGAACTTGTCTGACAACACAAAGTAGGCTAAAAGATCTCTAAAAGCAATTAATCATGCACCGATCTAAAAAAATAATAAGAAAGGAGCGAAAATAAAGTCAAATCATCAGCCTGCCACCATTGCAGTCACGTCTCTGGTCAACAACAGTGTATTTTTTATTTTTGAATTTGAATTTAAGTTATTTCAAAGGGACAATGTGCATTAATGAATCCATGATTTGCATATGTAAATACACAAGATTATAGCCAGGGCTAATTTCCATCTCCAGTCCCTTCGCTGGAAGAACCAGCAACAAACAGAAATAAAAGTCATGTAGCTAAACCCAAAACATTCATCTCTAAAAAAAACATTCTCAACAATTTGTTAGACATACCATACAAATAATACATGGCCACATATAAAAAATTAAACTAAAACAAAAAAATCCTTAGCACAATTATATTGTAGCCTATTCAACCTGTATATTAATACATAAACAATCTCTCGGCAGTCTTTCTCAGACTCACTCACTTATACATCCCACTTGTAAAATTCGAACATTATTAACAATATAATTCTATTTTAATGTTAATTTAACTATGGGGGCAATTTTGTGTTTCCAGCATCGATGCCTTTAAATGTTTAAAAATTTTTTTTAAAGGGAACGTATTTGTTGGATCTCAGGTGGAATCATGTTCCATGTTTTAGAAGCACGAAATGAGAACACATGCCATCCAAACTTGCTTCTCCTCAAAGGAACCAAGCAGTCACCCTTAGAGCTTGACCTTGTGGACCTACTGTGATTGTCCACTTTCAATATAAACTCCTGTAGTACAGGTGGTGCTATTGTATAATTGTAGAATTTTAAAAACAAGAGTAAAATCTCTGTATTTGATCATATTGTCCCAACTAAGTAATTCATATTTGTGCAAAAATATTACAGTGATGATGATGAGTTTTGTTTTCTGTCAAGCACCTTTAGGGCTTGTTTATACGTCGTCCCAATCTTTGATAGGTCAGTATTGCATGCTAAACCAAAATTCTTTACTTGAACAACTTTAGCCTCTGTCAATACTTAAAAAGAGCTTTTTGTGAACAAATATGATAAAAAGCTCCTCACTCGGTTATGGTAAAGACACTAAATGCTCATAAATTGTCTTATGACAGACGTTCTTGAATCTGCTCCATGTCTGCTGCAGGATATCTTCAGCACTGTTTTTTTTTGTAGATGGCGGTGCTGTTGACGAATTTGAAGGAAGCGGCATAATGACCAATCAGAGGTCTGTGCTTTCCATAGCTTTAGACGGACATAAAAAAAGGGCATTTCTCTGTCACCCTCTGCAGAGCACTTGCGTGGACTTCTGATAGTGCTGAGTGTCTCAGCACTTCCACTGATGGAGAAGTATAAATTAGGCTTAAGGGTTTTGGACTGGAGTCTAGAGAGTTGTTATTCCCAAATGGAGAAAACATGGAACAGCGGTGAACCTTCCCAGAATTGGTGGCCTACCAAAATTACCACAAAAAAGCATCAGGAACTCATTCAGAAGTTCACGAAACTGAATTTCCCCACGGAGATTATTAAAGTACCAGAACCAGAGTAACACCTAATACTCTGCATGCCTCACTTACCTCAGTTAAGGTCAGAGTTCAAGATTCAACAATAAGAAGGAGAATTCTCCCCACGGGAGAGTATTAAGACCAAAACCAGTGCGGACCAAAAAGAACACAAAGACCCATCTCACATTTCCTGAAAACCTTTTAAATGATCCCCAAGATGACTGCCAAGTGGTGCAGTTGTTAGCATTGTTGCCTTCGTTGTGGAATTTCTTAAATGAAGGATGAGAACAAATTCCTTCCGTCTCTTGTGAATTTATTACAGCCTGTTAACAAGGAGGATAGTTAGGCATCAGTCCTCCCTGTCTTCTGCCTCCTAAGGAAAGGATTGGACTGGGTCAGATATCAAGGTGTCTTCTGGGTTAGTCCACTTTATGTACATAGATGATGTACTGACTTCCGTAATCTGATCCCTATCATTATAGTTCATCACGTTATTATTTTTTTTTACTTTTACATTTCTAATTGCTGCTACTCACACCAAGGCAGACAAAACAGGCATTCTTGGAAAACTTCGATTGCACCTTGCACCAAAAAGGTCTTGGGTTTGAAACCTTCTACGTGGATGTTGTATTTTCTCCACGAATGGGAACTCAGGCTTCCTGTCACAGCTAAAAAAAAAAAGCATGTTAGGTTGATTTGTTTAAAGATTTCAGTATATTTATAGCCTGCTGTAGAGATGTTGAGGCAAGGTAAGGCAAGGCAATTTTATTTGTATAATACACTTTCAACAACAAGGTAATTCAAGGTGCTTTACATGATTAAGAGGTAAAATTAAAAAAAGGCAGTAAAACACAGAAAAAGCATATAAAGTAAATACAGCAATAAAGCAAGAAGCATACACAAAACATATGATAGAATAAAGCATTACTCAAATGCAGCTCTAATCAGATACGTTTTTAGTTGTGATTTAAAATAACTCTGTGTTTCAGCACCTTTGCAGTTGTCTGGAAGTTTGTTCCAGATTAGAGGAGCATAGAAACTGAAAGCTGCTTCTCAGTATTTGTTTACCATATGTTCATCGTAAACATTTGTATTAATCATTATAAATGGTTTTGAAAAGGACAGAGGAGTGTGGAAATTTTAGTCAGGAAAAGTCTAAAACTTCATATAAAATGTGTAAAAATGTGTCAATATTTAAAATAATCTTCTTATATGTGCTGAGTTTTTATCTTATAGCTGTTCTGAAATCAAAATTGCTAATGTTTTATGTCAAACTGAGTTATCATTTGTATTTTTGTCATCATTTAACTGGAGATGTTTAGAGAAAATATTCTTCTCTGGTCCTTGAATTGTTCACTGACCTGATTTCTTTAGGCTTAAACTAGACAATATGCAATTTTACGTAAAAAGCCGCCAACATCTAAAGAAGACCTCCAGGAAGCCTGGAGAGCTTATGAAAAAGACTTCTTTAAATGTTCATTAGGTAGAAAAATAACCCTGCCCAAAACAGCTGCTTAGTGTATTTTAACAGGTTAGAAGCTGTGCACTTGCATGTGCATTTTTACCCATAAATTGTTGTTTTTGAAAATCTCCTGCGATCCAAACTATGTTATCACTGCGGTGCAGCTTAAATCACGACACTCGTGAGAAACACAATTTTCTTTCTGCTGTGCTGCTTTCCAGGTCTCTTACTACACCTCTAAATCCAAGCAGGAGGAGATCAACAGCCACACCGTAGATGGATTCCCTTTATTCCTCATCACTTATGCCTGCGCTATAAGCTTCTCCGTGATATCCTGCCTGAGGTAAGAAGTGATCAGTGGCTGTCACAAAGAGCTCTTGACACCGAGTCATATGCAGGACACAGAGAGCTGTTATTTATCAGTTTGAGCGACGCAAGAGTGACACATGCAGAATACATCGAAAACATTGAATAATTTCTGACTTAATGGGCTCAAAGATGAAAATGCTTAACTTATTGTGTAAGAACAAAGAGAAAACTGCAGCAAAAAAAAAAAAAAAGATTAACATTCGAGGCAAGTTTTATTTTTGCAACTTCTGAGCATTTTTTTAATCAGTAGTGCTTGGTTTTCCAGAGATCTCTAAACAAATATTTTTGTGTTAGTAAAAATGCAGCATTGCCGTACTTAACCAATCCATCACATCTGGAAATGTTTAAATTTTTTTTAAAGTTACATAGAAAAAACAGTTCAAGCCAAAGTTGCCTTTTTATTTCTTAATCAAACATTTTTTAGTCTTAACTTTTTATACACATTTACACTGGCAATATTGCATCTTACAGAAAAAAAAATGAATTGAAACCAATCATATTGAAAGATTCAAAGTCAATTACATCCATTCTATCTATCAAACAGTGTAGTCAAATTCTGTTTATTTTTCAAATTGGTTAAAAGTTTTCTATCTAGGGAAACCCAACAGATTGCATCAAGTCATTGACTTGCAACATTCACTCCTCCTGGATGAACATATAGTGACAGTAGACAGTCGCCTGGATTGTGTTGTTGACTTTACAGCAATCCCTCATACTGAGCAAGCATGTAGTGGAAACAGTGGAGAGGAAAAACTCCCTCTTAAGAGGAAGAAACCTCCAGCAGAACCAGAACCTGGCTCACTGTAAGCCGCCATGTGCCACAACCCACACAAAATAGAAACAGAAGAACTGAACTAGGAGTACTTTCTATGTTAGAGAAAAGTAAGAGTTAATGGCAGTAGTAGCTCATTTAGTGGCTTCATCTAGGAGAGAAACACAACTTAACCAGTTTACAAAAGCACAGCCAATAGTTTTGTCTAGGAGAGGGACAGTTTTAAACACTGAAAGACAGTTTCTAGTGCATCTACAGAAGGAGAACTTTAAGTTGTTGGCCCTTAGCTGATGCCTACCTCTGGGAAGGTTTCCCAGCTAAACAGAACGCCAGACCAGATGTAGCTACTATGAAGAGTAAATTACAGAGAAAACATAGAGTTAAAAGTTTAAATATCAGCAAATTATGCAAAACTGGAGAGTACTAGGAGAATGTAGCAAAGTGAGAAGTGGTCACTATGTCCTCCAGCTGCCTAAACACTAGTTTGTACTTCCCTGTCTGCGGAGGCGCGGAGACACGCAGCGCCATTATCTGTGGACGCAAGGGCTCTCCGTCACTCACGCAAGGACGCACGGAGCCCAATTTTGTGACGCACCAACGGAGAAGTATAAAAGGAAAACGTCTCCGCCAATATGTGTGGGTGCAAACTTACTGACGGAGACTTAAGCTTAAGCTTATAACAGCATAACTAGAGAGCTAGCTCAGGATAAACCAAGCCACTCTAATTATAAGCTTTATCAAAAAGGAAAGTTTTAACCCTGGCCTTAAAGGTAGACAGAGTGTCTGCCTCACGGACTAAAGCTGGGAGCTGGTTCCACAGGAGAGGAGCCTGATAACTAAAAGATCTGCCTCCCATTCTACTTTTAGAAACTCTAGGAGCCAGCAGTTAAACTATTAGGCATAACTAGAAGTTATCGTGTAGTTGTAGATATTAGTGCGTTTGTTGTTGGTGGCCGTTATGTGTTTTCTCTCATAGCCTGAAACAAACACGCCTATAACTGTCTTAACCTCCCTGGCAGATCCGACCACGTCAGAAACAAAATGTGGGTGGCTGTCTTCGGTGTTTTATCGTCTGGGCTGGCAGTTGTCTCCTCTTTTGGTCTGCTGCTTTACATCGGAGTGCCGTTTGTTATAACTGTGGCAAACTCTCCTTTTTTAATACTGGGTGAGGAAAAAACAAAAGAGAAACTCTTTAAAATCCAACAACAATTGAGCAGATGCTAAAACAAGTAAAATTATTTTTTCCCCCCCGCAGGAATAGGTCTGAACAACATGTTCATCATGGTGTCCGACTGGCAGCACAGTCACGTAAACGACCCCGTGCCGAAGCGGATGGCTCACACTTATAAAGAAGCGGTGATGTCGATCACCATCACTGCCTTGACAGACATCCTCAAGTTCTTCATCGGCGTCATGTCTGACTTCCCGTCGGTGCAGTCCTTCTGTCTGTACACCGCCACCTCCATCATATTCTGTTACATCTACACCATCACCTTCTTGGGCGCCTTCATGGCTTTGAACGGCAGGCGAGAGGCCAGCAACAGACACTGGCTAACCTGCATGAAAGTACCATCAGAGAAATCAGTTACCCAGACTGGGATGTATAACATCTGCTGCGTGGGAGGCATTTATGATAAGTTCACAGGAGCGGAGAAAAAACAACTAGCGAGTAATTTCTTTAAGAATTACTACGGACCTTGTTTGATGAAACCGTGGGTCAAAGGTGTGGTAGTCATTGTTTATCTGGCGTATTTAGCAACAAGTGTGTTTGGATGTTTTCATATTCAGCAGGGAACTGAGCTGTACGATCTGGCAGCTGATAACTCTCATGTGACAAGATTCAACATTAAGGACAGGCAGTATTTTTATGATTATGGCCCATCTGTCATGGTCATTGTACAAGGGGAAATGGCATACTGGGATAAGGACAAAAGATCTCAACTTCAGGCATGCATAGAAGACTTTAAGGAGCCCCATTTCATTGATAGGGACATTTATACATCCTGGCTGGACTCCTACTTATCATACAGTCAAGAGAAACATCTAAATGTTAATGATAAGGATGTTTTCCTCTTAAATCTGCCTCAATTTTTTGAATTATATCCTTTTTTTAGACAAGATGTGAACCTGACTGGAGATGCCATCCATGCATCACGGTTTTTCATACAGACTGTTAACATTACTAACGCCGGAGAGGAAATTGAATTGCTCAAAGGCCTGAAATCTGTGGCCAGCAGATGCCAGGTAGCTACCTTACTGGTCTACAACCATGAGTTCATCTACTTCGACCAGTACGACGTTGTGGTGAAGAGCACCATTAAAAACGTCAGCGTGATCACGGCCGTGATGTTGGTCGTCTCTCTCCTGCTGATTCCCAATCCACTCTGCTCCTTGTTGGTCACTTGTTCAATCGGTTCGGTAACTGTTGGGGTGAATGGGTTCATGGCCCTTTGGGACGTCAGCCTGGACTCCATATCCATGATCATTTTCACCATTTGCATCGGCTTCACCGTGGACTTCTCCGCTCATGTGTCCTACGCCTTCGTCTCCAGTGAGAAGCCCCGTCCCGAAGACAAGGTCATGGACGCTCTGTCCAATCTGGGTTACCCCATCATTCAATGTGCCTTTTCCACAGTTTTAGGCGTGTCTGTGTTGTCTATGTCCGAATTCAACACCTTCAGGACCTTTTTCAAGATTTTTTTTCTAGTCATGTTTATTGGGATGGTTCATGGCCTCATTTTCATGCCAGTCTTCCTGACAGCGTGTACATGCAGCTCAGATAAAGATGAAAGTCAAAAGGAAGTTATAAAAACGATAAAATTTTGACCAATGGAGGGATAGTTGAACATTTTAGGCTTTGAATTTCTTATTTTTATGGATTTAAATGTATACAAAAAAGCAACAATGTTTCTGATGTATTTTTTACCTTTGGTATATATATTTTAAGTTATTTCTTTACTTTTTGTCTGGGATTGACAATCAATTTTCCAGTATTCTTTTATCATTTTGTATAACTTTGTGTTTATACCTGCAAAATAAATAAAAGAGGCAAACTATTTCTCTATCCATTCAATTTTTTGACCTGCCCAACCCTGCAGGATGACCGTTGGATACATCAAATGTCGGTCTATCAGATGGCCAAACCCAGAACCACTGAGAACCACGCACACAAAAAAAGCTACATGATTTCAGACCGTCAAAAAAGTTTTAATACCAAAAATAGCTTGAGTAAAAATAAAAATGCAGTTTTACAACTGATGATTTCTTTATAAAGAAAAAAGCTAGAAAACTCGACACTGTACGAAAATATAATTGCACCCTACACCGAGTTACAGTTAGTGCCCTTAGTGTTCACAAGCCATCAAGCTTTTAAAACAAGACTCTTTTCCATCTTTGTGGAGGAATTTCATCCAACTATTTGTCCTCAGGATCATCAAGGAAATGTATGATTTATGATCATTGGTGGTTTTAGCCTTGAAACTTATGGTTGAACCATGAACACTGACTTAAACTGAGGGAGGTGAGACCTAGATGACCTCTTAGAGGATTCAACATGCTCTTGGATAGGTGCATGATGTGTCACTTTTTGCCTGCTTCATGTTGTCAGAAAGGCTCGGTCACAATGACTCGTATGAATGGCTGCAAAACACCCTAAGAACAGTTTTTTGGACCACTTCCTACGGCTTCTTAAGAATAAGAATCCAGTGTTCGTAAGTTTGTGGCCAGGTTGATGGTCTTGTCCAAGATTTGCTACACAAAAACCCTTAGCAAAACCCTTCTTAGAGCCATCATACCAATGCCTCAGGAAAAAACTAAGAACTCATGATTTTAGTGGATTATGTAGGGTCAGGAGACCATTGTAGAATCCCACATTCCTAAAGTGGCCATAAATATGCTGCAATAACACACGAAGTCTTTATTAGAGGGCCCTTACAGCGTCCCTAGGAACGGATATTCGCCCAGTGTTCATACAAATGGCCCCCGGCATTTGTAAGGTGAAAGTAAGGGGTTTGTAAGGTGGAAGTACTGTCTGGGGGGGGGTATATAAAATGTTCTTACTTGTGGTCCAGCTCATGGAACTGAATCTAGTTCTGGCCGTAGAGCTGCCACCTCTATATCCATCGGCGCACGCACCAGCATCGCCGTCTTCTCTCCAGCTCCTCCTGAAACAGTCGAACAAAAGAAGCTGCTACAAACGCTAGATCTTCTTCTTCGTTGTCCTGTAACTGCACCTGCAGAAGGTGCAGCTGTAGTCTTCTTGTCGGCATTATTGCCATCTTGAAAATTTGAAACTATTTATATAATAACACAAAATCTTCTGCAGATGTGATGATCAAGACACACAATTTTGGAGATATTGGAATGGCTGCCACTATCCTGACAAAACATTCTAAAACCCATAGGATGTTCCTACCAGCAACTTGAGATTGCCTCAAGTTGTTGATGCAACTTGAGGCAATCTCAAGCCATCTTAAAACAGCAATTTATATAAGTATACCCTAGGAAGGTCCCAATGCACCCTTATGAAGAACATAGAGTATTAGAACAGCAGAAATTCACCTCATTTTCTAAAGAATGCCTCAATTTGCTCATGTTAATTGAACGGCAGCTGTACCAACTTTGTAGAAAGGATGTAGGAACTATGCCCCCCTCTATGAATGTCTACAACCTATCGATTTTGTACGAACTGGGAGATTGGTATAAACCCATCGTTCATAAGAATCTTTGTGACCGTAGCTTAAGGCAATTTCTTGATTCTACAGGTTAGGCACTGATCAGGTCTGGGTGTGGCTGGTGAGACAAGACCAAAGAAAAATGTGTTTAATCAGTTCTTTTATGAATCAAAAAAGAGGGAACGGTTGGTTTGATGGCTTTTTTATTTCTGTTTACTCATCCTATCTTGGTTATATACTTGAATTAGTTTATAGATCTAAAAAACCCTTTGAAGTGTGACACAAAACAATATATTTACAACACTATATGTTATTTTTCCCACAATCAGATCGATCAAAATCAGAATCGACGGGTCAGATCTTAAAGAGAACCTAAAGTTGATCTCAGCCAGTCAGACTTTGACGATTGCATGTCTGCAGAAAAATAAGTTGAAAATTGAACTTTTTAGCCAGTATGTCCTATCCATTTTGAGCCTAAACAAAGATGTTATACGCCAGTCTTGGTTAACCAAGTTGATCAGCCTTAACAACTTTTCTGCTACACATATCTAGATTGTTTATAAAGGAAGTGAAATGTCACCTGTTCAGTATTTTAATTTATGTTTTGTAAACTTAAGAGATTATCTGTATCTTTCAACACAGCTCACAGGTCCACTTCGGGCTCTGCCACCCTCCGTCACGCCTGTCTTCTCTCACCACTGGACGAGATGCTTCTGGTCCACACAGCGTGACGTGACAGGCCCAAACACTGTGGAGGAAAAAAGCCAAGACAGATAAAAATTTAAGAGCTGAACCCAGGAGGCAAAGAGAATGGTGATGAAGTAAAGAACCTGCTTTTTTTTTTTTTTTACCTCCTTCACAGATTTATTCAGGAAAACATGTTTAATGTTGACCTTTTTTCTATTTTGGATCATAAATTATATAGTTAAATTTTAACAAATTTAATTGACAACAACTTAATGAAAAATGACACCCCAAATCTTTGCATGGTACATTATTGCTTAGCTTACATTAGCAGCAAATCCTTCCTCCTCGCAGAAATGTTCCGTTTAGTTGTTAAAGGTGAAACACACAAGGCTGGCTCTATAATTATTTGCCAAATTTACCATGGGCAAAAAACATTCGTAAGAAAAAGTAAATGCCTGTTATTGGTTCAATTAATGAAGTTGTTCAAGGAAGTGTCCACTACTTTTCAAACTTACGCTAGCCGCTAGCTGTGCTGTAGTGGTAAGGCTAGCTATTAAAGTAACAGAAACAATAAGCTGAGATTCTGTTTCTCATTTTATTATTCTTTGTTCCATGCAAAGGAATGAACATACAATAAATAATCTCATGATTATTTTTTCTACTTTTGATTACTGATTTTTTTTGCTTACTGTAGCAGCTAGCTAGGCTGCAATGCTAACATTAGTTTGTACTTCAAAAAAAGTTATTTTCAGATGTCTTGTGTTTACTTTATGTAAAATACAACCAACTGTCAGCACATGCCTGATAAAGAGGAGTGATTAATGAAAAGGTAATGGCTAGATGTATTCAACCATCAACCATTGCCACAGGGTTATTCAGGAGAGGGATTGCTGCAAAGTCAATGACTCAATGCAACTAAGTGTCTACTGTTGTTACATACTCACTCAGGGGCATATATTTCTGCAAGTTTGACTACCCAGTGCTTCCAGGCATTCACTGTTGCCACATGCTTACACAGGTGGAGGGATTGTCCACTATTGCCACATGCCTACTCAGGAGAGGGATTGCTGCAAAGTCAAGAACTCGATGCAACCGAATGTCTACTGTTGCAACATGGTCACTCAGGAAAAAATTGCTACAAGGTCAACAACTTGATGCAACTAAGTGTCCACTGGTTCAACATGCTCACTCAGGAGAGGGACTGCAGCAAAATCAATGTCTCGATTTAACCAAGTGCCTAATCCCACCACATGCTTACTCAGGTGGAGGGATTGCTGCAAAATCAACAGCTAGATGCAGCCAACTGTCCACTGCCAGCACATGCCTGATAAAGAGGAGGTATTAATGAAAAGGTAATGGCTAGATGCATTCAGCCATCCACTGTTGCCACATGCTCACTCAGGACAGAGATTGCTGCAAAACCAATGTCTCAAAGCAATTGTCTTGGCTTCGAACTTGACTGTGATCTCTTGTAGCTAGAATCGATTTTGAAAGAATGGAACTGAATTTGTCCACAAGACGGATTGATTTGAATGTATACTTCTATATATAAATCGAATCCATTTGTCCTGTAAACTTACTTTAGGTGACATTTGTAGTTAATTGTCGCCATATAAACTGAATTCAACTAAACTGTTGTTCAAATTACCCAACAGTTGATCTCCAGTAGTTTATTCACATCTAGAATACTTCCAGGATACCCCAGCTTTACCTCCCACGTCCAGTTTTTGGAGAGGTTTTCTGAAACTTCCAGTCCCTGTACAACCCTGGAGGTGAGTCCATGTAACCCTCCAAAGTAACAGAAATAAACGCTTGTGTCACTTTGTGCGTAATGATTCTGTATAATGACTTACTTAAATGAATCAACTATAAGATGAAAATCTAACTTATCGAGATGCGCCTGGGTTGATGAATCCAGATTGTTCCACCATTCCCCCTTGCTTACATGGTTTCTATTGGCGCATTTGGTCTAAAGCTTGCGCTTTATTCTGACAAATCTCTCCGACGCGTCTTCTCTAACGGACCGCTCCGTCTGCTTCAGCACCCTGGACAGCGTCTTCTCTCCGCTCCACCAAACGCGAATCGGTGACTGACAGAATGGGCGGCCATAGGCGGATCGATGGCGCTCCAGGAGCCCCTATGAGGTGGCTGGGAAGACGGGGCTTTGAGTTGGCGCTCGGATCCTGACGCGACTCTCCCTGGCTTCTATAGGCCCGTTCAGTGTTTGCCGCGGTCGGAAGAGGGCGGAGTGCGTTTTGTTCACCCAAGTGAGGAGCTCCCCGACTCTTGAAAAAAATATAAATATAATAACGACAAGTCTCTTTACCCCTCCCTCCATCCCTTCCTTCCTTGCTTCCGCGTCGTTTTGATTCAGTGTATGTAAGCCCACACGCAGGGGGGGGGGGGGGGGGGAGAACATCCGCTGCAAAGCAGAGCCAAGACTGAGGGGGGATCTTCAACATCAACAAGCTGTATGAAGCATCTGTGAAGAAGAAAGGAAAGGGACTATCTATCGGATTTCAGCAAGAGAGGTGCGGGTGTTTCAGAAATATCCTACAAGTGGTGATGCAATGGTTTAGAGGAGCAGTTTTGGTAGATTCTTCACATCACGCCCGCCCGACGACGCTGTAATATCCCCCCCGCCTCCTCTTTAGACATCTGTGGACGCTCTCCGCTGGGGAGATGGCTGTTCTCCGGCTCTTGTTGCTGCTGCTGCATGTGGGCTTTGTGATGGGGTCGAACCGCTTGTACGCGGACCGGCCAACCGTCGGAAGAGCAGCAGTAGCAGCAGCAGGGGCGGACGAGGAGGTGGGCGCGATCCCAGGCGCTCAGCTGGCGCATCTCCGTGCGCCTCGCCTCGTTCCCGGGGAGAAATCTGAGGAGCATCTGCCCCGGGTGGTCACGGCTTTCCTGCACACGGGGGACTCGACCACCTTAAAGCACGCCAACTGCTCGAGAAAGTACGAGCTCACCTCTCTGCTGCGTGGAAGGTCACACGAAACCCCGCATTACTCCATGAGCGGCGTGCTGGAGACGGTGCTGCACGCCACCAACTTCCTTAACATGATCCTGCAAGCCAACAGGTCCAGGGAGCACAACCTGCGGCGTGACATCGAGTGGTACCATGCCCTGGCGAGGAGCATCCTGGAGGGGGACGCCAAGATCCACCGGGCGGTGGTCACTTTCGGCGGGGATGCCTCGTTCGCGGGGCCCCCGGTCCTCCTCCAAGCCACCAGGGCCGGGGGGGAGATTGTGCTCCAAGACCTCTCCCTCATGGCGCACCGCCATCTGCACAACCGCACCGCAGACACGGAGTGGTACCACGGCATGAGGGAGAAGCAGGAGCCCCGGTTTCACAAAAGGGTTCTGAGCAAGGGCGCGAAAGCCGCAGGTGAGGGGTCTCCGGATAGATCAGAGAGTTTCATCCCGGACAGAACGCACGTCAAATGGTCTGCGCCCTACCTGGAGTGTGAAAACGGGAATTTTGTTCCCCGGTGGCTTCTGACTTTGTCAGCTGCTTTCTACAGCCTGAAGTCCAACCTGGATCCAGAGTTCAGGTAGGAACGCATGAAGAAAGAACTTCAGTTCAATTCAGTTTTGTTTATATAGAGTCACATGTCCTCTGTGGGCAATTTAACAAGACCAACAGATCCAGTCCGAAATCAATTCAGTTCGGTCCTGTTCCCAGGCAGCTTGGAAAAGTCTAGAGTTTAAGTATTTCTTCATCCATCCATCCATCCATCCTATTTTCATAATAAACTTTTGAATTATTACTTTAAAAACTGGTCAAAAATGTGCAAAGGACTGTAACTGTAACCTTGGGGGGAAAAAACTCCTGCTGAGGCTGTAACTTTAAGTGGTTAAAAGTTGTCTATATCAGTGCTTCCAGACTGTGGTCCTCAAGGCACACTGCCCTGCATGTTTTAGATGCTTCCCTGCTTCAGCACACCTGATTTCAGTTAGGAAGACACTTTGAGGAAGCCTAGCACAGTGCATAGAGTCATCGATTGAGAAATGCCATTTTTCAAAAATCAAGATTTAATAAAAAAAATTTCTTTTTATTCTCTTATGATTCACGCATTTGAAGCTTCACATTGCCCATCAACACAAATAATCTTCATCATGAGGTGAGTTCAAGTTGGAGAGTATATTCTCTGAGTTGATTCCCCCTCCAAGCAAGCAGCCTCTCCGTGACTTCCCTCTTCTTACAGGCAGGGGGTTTCTCCTCTCCTTCAGTCTGACAAGGCAGGATGCTAAAAATAACCTTGATGTTACTGGATGTAGCTGCGGTGGAAAACCTCTGGCTACAGGCCCTAATTCATTTTTCAGACTCACTCGCCTGGATGCTTTGCTGCACAGAAAGTGTCGCGTGTCATTTCTTATTTTTCTTCCACCTCGATGAGAAAAAGGCCTCTGAAATCTGACACATGTAGATGAGGCAACATTAACATCCAATGGTGTCTGGTCGCCTTGGCTGCACCTTTATGTTGTAAGATTTTGTCTTAGCCACGTGTGCTGGTGATTTGCAAGCATTAAGGCTTCATAGGATGAACTGTAGTTGTGCTTTTACTTGGTCTTTAGTTGATACACACCAGTTGCTCGCACACAAGCATTAATTGCAAATGAGACCAAAACCCGCAGTGATTATACTGTAATAGGCTATCAAATACCAGACGTTATCCCAGTCCAAAGCCTCTCAGAGCAGCTTTACATGTTTAGACTGGTGCAATTGGATTGCAAATTCACATCCAGCGCCTGAGGTGATGAATGATATATCCTCTCCTTTTTTTAGCATCTTTGTCTAAAACCTCACTTCACTCCATGAAAAAAAAACAGTGAAAAAAAAAATCTCTCTTTCACATTTTATGTCTGTAGGGTGCAATCTTTCTTGTTGCATGCAAATATATTCAAACACTGATGAGTAATGAAATGGTTCTAGAGCGAAAGCTAAACTATGGAACAATTAAAAAGCTCTCAAGACTCATTGTTAGAAGTTTAAGTGTCCAGCATCCTGGTGAACATCACCGAACAGGCTTAAGAACTTCGTAATCTGACCTGTCCTTATTGCTCTGCAGAGGGGCAGCTCATATCTAACCACATAATGATGGGAGTTTAATATGTTTTAAAAAACAAACATCAAATTTTTTTTTATAAAAAACAGAGCATTGCAGCTTAATTATTGGAGTTCTTTAGTTGATCACCTTAAGGAACAAATTGGGCTAGGTAACCTAATTTACCTTAGGCAGGTTGATGCTACCAACAGGGATCCAATACATTATTTATTACAAAATTTCACATTTCTCAGTTCTTATTTAGCAAGTTTTAAAGTAAAATTAGAAAACACAGCAAAGAAGCTATGACACGTCGTTCTAAATATCCTTATGTGTAAACATATAAATAGTTAGAAGCTGGCTGGCTGGATGGATGGATGGATGGATGTAGACAATGTCAAGGCAATTTAGCTGGGGAGGCTGTTGCTTTTCTTGGGGGGTTCCCAGTTTTTATTTAACCCCTTCGTGTTTTTACGTCCAGTTGGGAGTGTGTTACTTAATTCCTGGTCAAATCTGCCTTTTTTGACACCCTTTCTATGTACATATTCATATTATACATCATTTGAAAGCTGAGATTCTTTCAGGGCTGGCCTGAGGGAGGTTAAGGAGTTTTCCCGAACGGCCACCGGTCTGGTCTAAATCGGTGGCCAGAACGTTTGCTTTTGTTCTCCAAAAGCAGATGCGGTTGAGCCACTGTCATGATCCTCCCGTGTGTCTGCTTGTGTATGTGAGTAAGGCATCTTCCATTATAGATGATCTTTGGTGGTGCTGTGCTGCAGCTGCAAGTGATTAGTACTTCTCGCTGCTGCGCTCAATTCTGCCGTCAACTATTTTGATATTGTTTGCTAGCTGCTACCAGATGTCAGTAGCTCTTTTCTGCTTTGAAAGAAAGATTGCCTAACCTTACAGTGCTTCCAACAGTGCTCGCCTCGCTTATAAACAACAAATTGGTGCATTACTGCTACCGAGTGATATGGAGTGTGGACCAGAGTCAATACATTGGATGGTGAGAACTTAATTACATGGTGTAATATGTCATGGGCGGGCCCGATACCCGATACCGCCCATGGCACCGGGCCTGGACAGATGGCCAGATAGAAGGTTGGATAGATGGAAGAATGGATGTATGGATTGACGGACGGATGGATGGACCTGTACATCACATCACGTCTTCTAGTCTCCTCTGGTCTGAACCCTGTAATAAAATCAGAAACCTCACAGGCAGCAACAGCAACGCCCCTAGAAAGAAGTGTCCCGTGTGTCCACACATCAGCCGTTCACATGTTCAGTAGAAGCAGTAGATAGTATTACTGGAACTTGATGGAGTTTTTAAACAACTGGACATCCCTGATGTGACACAGTTGTTTGATTCAAACTAAAAATGTGACCTCTGTCATGCTCCGAGCTAACACAATGACCATCAGCTACTCCAGGAACTGCCTGATATTGCTTTTACTCCCAATGTTGTCGCTTCTTCACACCTTGGTTTAATGCTCAGCTTTGAAATTCAAATCACACGTCCTCAAACAGGCTTAAAGTCTTCTCTTAATAATAGTGGAGCATTTGAGACCACGCAGAAAGCTTTTGTGCTTTCTTGCATCCTTTCTGTCAAGTCTCATTTCTCCGTTTGCTTGTCAGCCATCCTTCAGAAGCGTCAGCCTGCAGGATGAGAAGCCGTGGCAGTGAACGAAAAAGCTGGTTGATGCAGTCAGGAGCTTCTACAGACACCAGCTTTCCAGATAAATACACAATCAATACCAGGATGAATTAATAATGAATGATGTACAACAACAGCTCTGCTTGGACGATGTGTATTTCCAGCCTCTTAATGCTTCCTGTTTCAGGTGATGATGTTGCAAGAACCAATGTGACTTTTTAGGTCTATTGTCCGTCCTTTTACTCTCATTGCATGTATCTTGTGACTATTTCATACAGTCTATGTGGCTGGATTCCTTTGAATAAATGCATTGTCCTGGAAATGTGTGCATAAAAGAAAGGAGGTTTTTATGTTAAGAAACTTTAACAAAAGATCCATCATCAGGAAGGATGGTCATCTTAATCGATCTCTTAGCACAGAGACATTTAGCCAGGAGACCTGCGACTTTTGCAAATGTTTTGAGCTGCCTCAAGATTCTACTTTAGCCTTTTTAAAAGGTCTGGATCCTTTCTCTTGCTTAAAAACTTCCAGAGTTTTACTTTGGACTTGGTTTTATTTATTTTTTTAGAATACCATCTTCTTCTGTGGAAACTAGAAAGTTAAGAAGATAAAAGAAGTAGTCTCAAACCTTGAAAAAGCAGATGAACACTATTTGCCAAAATCTTAAGAAAAGACCGGACACAGCACCGGCTTTTTTAAACCGTGCTCCTCAAGGCACATTGCTTTGCATGTTTTAGATGTTTCCCTGCTTTAGCAATTGATGGCTGATTAACAGGGCTTTACTGAACTGAAATGGCGTGTTAAAGCAGGGAAACACCCCCAAAAGAAATGCAGCACAATGTGCCCTGAGGAGCAGGGTTGGGAAACACTGAAACAGCACCTGAGAATGCCACCATTCTTTAGGTGACCAGGTCACCAGGGGGGTTATTGAGCATGAACAACTAATTTTATTAGTAATTATTTATGTCAGTGGAATTGTGAAGCACCTTGGTGAATTGTTATCTTTTAAATATGATATGCCAATAAATTTTACATTGATTATCAAAGGGATTTACATCCAGACTTTGACTTGGCCACTCCAAAGCCCTCATTTTGTCTGTTGTTTCTTTGGAGGGGACATTCAGACTTGTACTTGCTGGTGTGTTTTGGATCATTGCTCTGCTGCAAAACCCCAGTCTACCTGAGCTTAAAGTCACGAACTGATGGCCGAATAGTCTTTTACACTATTATCTACTAGAGTGCACCAAACAGCCTCAGACCATCACTGACCACAACCACAATGTTTGACAAATTATATTGTTCTAAAAAATGCTTATCTTCCAAAAAATTCCCAGAACTCCACAGAATATTTCCCCAAAAGTCTTGGGGATCATCGTCATGTTCTTTAATGAAATGTGAGATAGGTCTTTGTGTTCTTTTGGTCAGCAGGGTTTTAGCCCTGGAACTCAGTCTCAATCTCGGTTTTGTTGATAAATCACAAACACTGACCTTAACTGAGGCAAGTGAGGCTTGCAGAGCTTCAGATGATTTTCTTTTTTTTTTTTCTGACCTCCTGGATAAGACCACGATTATCGCTTGGAGTACATTTTGGTAAGCTGGCCGATCCGGTTGTGGATAAATGGCTTTGCGACCCTTTCGAGACCGACAGATGTCGATGGATTTGTTTCTCATCTGTTCTTGAATTTCTGGTGGTTCATCCCTTGAGTTTGGGGCCTTTTTCATGTCTGAGGCACAAGTCAGAGTGGAGTGACTGAAATTTTTTGAGAGCAGAAAGTCCAAAGAAAACCCTCGATCGAGACCGCTTTAAAAGACTCGGCCTCATGATATAAAGGAATGAGTGCTGACTCCAGACTTTTTCCCTCTACTTTAGATCGACCTGCTGTTTCTGAGAAGGTGTAAGATATCACGCTGATCATGCTTTATCTCTTCTTCCTGCTAACCTCCTACAAAACTGCTTCTGTTTTCAAGCTGTTAGTGCGTATATGTGTTGATGGTATTGTTGGAGTTTCAGACATTCTGTAGGGTGATGCTGCGCCGTCCTAATTGGCAGATCACTCTAAACTCAGATGCCGTGCCGAAGACACAAAGTGGAGATGCACAGGAAGAAAAATGAGTCAGCAGGTGGGGAACAGGCTTCAAACACACCTTGCACAGCAGAAGCTGTAATTGCTTAGGGGTGGGGAAGCTCAGACAGAAGCAACAGCAGAGGGAAAATAAAGAAAATTCACTGAATTTGACTGAGAAATGCACACACTCGGTGCAGATTTTTCAAGAGGCTAAATGGCTTCTAAACAGACAGCAGATTTCTCATTATTAGCGCTTGGTTTTGCTTCCAAATATGTCTGTTAAACCAGCTGCAACGTTGGACGGCTTGACTTCGATGGGAGGCCAAGAGCTCCAGGAGGACCTGGCAGCATCTGCTTCCATGGACACCATCCAGAAACAAATGGGAAGATACTCCCTACAGTTCCAGAGGCTAAACGCGATCATGCTTAGATGGTAAGCTGAGCTGAAACAGCGTAGGTGTAAAAAAAAAAAAAAAAAGGCCATTCAAGATCCGGAACAGTGAAGATCTGCAGTTTAGCATAGCAACGAGAGTCCTGCTGAAATATTCCACTTTAGCTTTCTGATCCAATGAGGACAAAGAAATGAGAAGAGAAGTTGAAGTGAGCGTAAACTGTAAGGTGGGGTTAAAGATCCCCCCAAGGTGGCCCTCCTGACGTCAGCGGGGCTCCACGGCTCAGTCAGGTGGCCTGTCGATACGACGCTCTCAGCCTCTAAATGTCAGAGTTACAGAAAATAGAAGCACTCAGGCTTTCTGCTGTGCTGCGAACACTGAGAGATGCTGGATGCCTGATGATGCTGGAGCAATTGGAGAGTTTTTTTGTTTTTGATTTCTTTTAATCTAATACATTGAGGTTGTGCATTCACCCCCTCTACTGTGATACCCCTAATTAATTGACATAAATGGCTTAAGCTCAGTCTTTCTGGATAGAAAATGTCTGTGAACCACATACAGTGGCTTGCAAAAGTATTCGGCCCCCTTGAACTTTTCCACATTTTGTCACATTACAGCCACAAACATGAATCACTTTTATTGGAATTCCAGGTGAAAGACCAAAACAAAGTGGTGTACACGTGAGAAGTGGAACGAAAATCATACATGATTCCAAACATTTTTTACAAATAAATAAGTGAAAAGTGGGATGTGCGTAATTATTCAGCCCCCTTTGGTCTGAGTGCAGTCAGTTGCCCATAGACATTGCCTGATGAGGGCTAATGACTAAATAGAGTGCACCTGTGTGTGATCTAATGTCAGTACAAATACAGCTGCCCTGTGACGGCCTCAGAGGTTGTCTAAGAGAATGTTGGGAGCAACACCACCATGAAGTCCAAAGAACACACCAGACAGGTCAGGGATAAAGTTATTGAGAAATTTAAAGCAGGCTTAGGCTACAAAAAGATTTCCCAAGCCTTGAACATCCTACGGAGCGCTGTTCAAGCGATCATTCAGAAATGGAAGGAGTATGGCACAACTGTAAACCTACCAAGACAAGGCCGTCCACCTAAACTCACAGGCCGAACAAGGAGAGCGCTGATCAGAAATGAGGTTGGCTCTTTTGGCAGCTTCTCTGATTTACGCTCGTGGTCCACATGGACCTTAACTGTGCGCCCGCTTTTGCATAATCAAATGTCTTAATTGGGATTGCTGCAGAGGTAATTGTCATTAGGTTTTGGACTTTTCCCTCAGAAAGATGACTTCTCATGTGGGTTTTGATATTATTCTAGAGGCTAAATCTGTGCTCTGCTCAGAGGGAGGAAAGAAATCCCTCAGCGTACTCTTCTTCTGCATAAGTGGTCACGGGTGCAGCCGGTCATAGACGCGCTCCAAAGCTTCCATAACTCTCTAACGTGTTCTCAGCTCCCAGATAGTGAGATGCGTGGAATACTTTGTCCAGGTCTAAGATGATACTCAGATGCTCTGGTGGGAATCTTTGGACCCATTTAGTTACCTGTGTTCTGTGCGTAAAGTTGAAAACGTCTGCTTGAGGCTGTAACATTGTTTCTGAATACTTTTGCATGATACAGTTGTTGTTTTTTCAGCATATCGGTAAATGGGTTGTAAATATACAGTACACTGCTACAATTACTAGTTAGTAATTATTATTTATGTTTATGATACATCACATTAAAGAATAGTTCTCTCTAATACAATTAAAACACGAACAGTTTGAATTTCATTTAAATTTTCAAGAAAAAGTCCCATTTTGTTGCCTTTTAATATCAGGAGTACAAAAAGTGTTGTGGAAAGAACCAAAATGGAAGCGGTCGAGATTTTCCAATTCAATTGCAGCCCTCCACCCCCCCGGGTGTCACATCTCTTTTGATGCTCGGCGACAGAACTCAATAAAATGACCCGGGCTGCACTGAAATGCTCGTAGACAAGCAGCAATGTGCCCGGCAGCTTCACTTGCATTAGCTTCGGTGCGTCCTGTCAACCTAATGCATTTCCATCATGGGGGGAGACGCGGGAGACGTTTTCATTGGGAAGGCCTGGCCGGCTCTCGCATTTTGATCGTTGTGTGACATAATGCAGAAACCGGGCCCTTCTCAAAGGACACACATGTGTTCCTTTCAAGGCACAGAGCGCACATTTTGATTCATGGGGGCGTGCAAGTCTTCCTTGGACATGTGTTCGGGTTTAAATAAGGTGACGTCTGGGATTATTCTTAGCTGATATTTGTCACACTGCATCAACAGCAACTTTTTCAGACCATTAGTCCTTGGAAATATTAGATAAAAACCTGCTTTATCATTATAAAAGTGGAATTAAATCTACAGAACAAATACAATTTCTGCATAATGAAAGTTTGACCCTTTTATGAGTAGATACTTTTCTTCTCAAATGTCCTATACACTGGATTAAACCCAGGGATTTTATGAGTTCATATTTATCCACAGCTCATATTTTTAATGAATTGTATATAGCTGATCCTCAAATCCTGGGACAGTATTTAATTAGCTTGCTTTTAGTCCTTTTAGTAAGGTATTCTTAATCAACTGCCCAGGTTTTCTGAAGGTCTTTTAAAGTTTTTCTTTGGATTTTGGCAGCTTTTTCGCTCAAATTCAGTGAAAATTAAGAATGCAGCTGAGATTAATCTCTCTCATCCCAAATCAGGTCTTTGCTGGATTTCTTCCAGCTTGACCCCCCCCATACATCAATACATGACTTTCAGATACTGTTCATCAACTGTAGGTAGTTCTTTAGTCCAGGATCCGTGGATGGATGCATGTTGTTATCCATCTGTAATATCAATTACAGTTAGCACCAAACCAAATAGCAAATCCCACGGGTTTTTGCAACCTGAAAAACTCTTGACTCGGATGTGACACCAGTCCCAGCTCCGAGACAAGTCGATCGCGGCTGTGACAGAATAATGTGTTGTAGCTTTAGTGATGATAATCATGACTTCACTCTGCAGTGGAACAGTGAGAAGAGAAACGCAGTGTTGTCGTCGAGCCGTCATCTCTTGAGGCCAAGTCACACTTGAGGCCTTAGTGTTCGAGTCCATGTCAGGTCGCTAGGTCCTACAGTCCGAGTCAAAGTCCCAAAAAAGTCTCCCAGTCCAGGTCAAGTCATTATCCACCTGAGATGTGTGTGCTCCACTCCAAAGTCTTTTAATCTGCCGTTTTCTAAAATGAAAACATCACTGGTGAAAGGATAAACGGTGAGCAATGATGCCTTATTCAAACAACAGTAGAAAAGTTTTTCAGACTGACCAACATCGACATAAAATTGTACTCACTGAACAATTAAATTAAATACAATTCATTTGTATAGCGCAAATTCACAACAGATGTCATCTCAAGGCACTTTACAAAGAAATCCATTTCAATACAATCAAACAAACAATCCAATCAGTTTAAAAGTTTTCTGTTTAAGGAATCCCAGCAGAAAGCATCGAGTCATTGACTTGACGTTGTGCCCCGTTCATACAGACTCCCAACCACAGCAATCCCTCAGCAATCCCTTATACTGAGCAAGCATGTAGCGACAGTGGCGAGAACAGTGCAGAAACCTGCCTTTACAAGGTTTGTCCACACTTTGAATGAAGTCCTCTTTCTCCATTATGGTGGAACTTCGTTGGGTTTGACGCTTGTCCATGTTTACCACAGAAATTATTTTCTTTCCGTCGTTGTTCATTATGGTGCATGTGCTGTACTGTGCAGAGAAACCAGGACTATCCATCCTGCCATCACCTGGGTTGTGAAGATACATTTAGCAGAATTATAAATTATAACTAAAAGCATGGATAGTTTTACTTTGACATTTTATATGCACCTAATCATGTACACACACCAAACGCAACAACTCGTCTTTGTTGTGAAGCAGTAATAACAGCTGATCTTCTTTCATTCATATTGATGGAAAATATTCATCGCTGACTTGAGTCCAGGACTCTTGTACTCAATCTTTGGATGGATGGATCAATCAATCAATCAATCAATCAAGAAGAATCTCTTCCTCTATCAGCCGCTGAGGGAGACTTCAGTAGACAGTAACCTGACAGCCCTGTTTCACAGTGGATAAATTCATAAAAAAACATTGACTACGTTTACATGCAGCCAATATTCGGGTTATGGTCACTATTCCAGTTTCTGAAACATTTGGAATAACCCATTTACATGCGTGAGCAGAGAGAGTTACTCCTGCATACAAGGAACTTTTAATCAATTGGCATATCCCGATGTAAACAGCGACGCACGGTTAGCGTCAGGACGTAGGAACAACCTTAAGACGCAAAATGCGTCATTTCAGGTTCTTCTTCCGGTTTTTCTATGCGCATACAAGAAGTTCCTCTATTCAAAACCAAGATTCCTTACGAATAGAACATGCGCAGAACACAAATCAATGTTTCTTTTGATGGGAATATTCGGGTTAGAAAAGGGGTACCCCAGGGGTAATATTCAGGCTTTTTAAAACCTAAATATGAGCATATTCGGGTTTTTGCCAGTGTTTACATGGCCGTGCGTAACCGGGTTATTGCTAATATTTCGGCTTTGAACGGGTTATTGGCTGCATGTAAACGCAGCCATTGAGACGAATGAACATTTTGCTCTTACTAGTGGAAACATGCTCTAAGAGTTGTTTAAAGCTTTTTTTTTTTACAGCAGTGCATCTCTATAGATGAACCAGTCAGTTAAAGAGTATAGTTTGTTTCCTAATAGATATAAAGATCATGTGGGTCAGATATATTCATTCAAGAATAACAAAGAAGGCAAATGCTTTCATGATTATGTATTTGCAGCCTGGACATATATGCCATCGAGTTCGTAATGCTTCGGTCAACTTTAGGACAGAATGAGAGAAAGACCGGAGTCCCCGCAGGCGAGATGCCCCTCTCTCTTAGCTGTGCTGGCCTTTAAACTCACAAAGAATGGCGGATGAAAGGACTGAGCTTTCTGTTTCCTGGGGCACCTCTGTCTTCTACTCTCTGTGGTAATCCCGTCTTTGTGCTCCTGCGCCTCGATGGTGACCATGATGCCTCGTGCTCCTCATCACCACTCTCAAATTACTGCTCCACTTTGCCACACACTCTCTCAGCCATTATCTCTGTGTCCTGCCCGACGGACGTTCTCTTTTGGTTTTTCTCTCTTCTCTCGCAAGCTATTCAACACGCTATATGTCAACATTGGCTGGCACGCTAAAGATCACCCAGGGAAATAGAAGTAGAAGTAAAGAAGAGGAGTTGACTGCCGATACAGAAAGGGAGAAAACACAGGATTTTCTTCTTAAAAACAAGCGTCAATATTGTTAATTCTCAAGCTGCCACAATTTTTTCAAGAATCCATAAAAGTAATAAAAAATGGTTGTATTTCCTTGGACTGAGTTTGTGTTCATTACATACCGGAAAATGGGAAGTAATTTCTTAGCTAAATCATCAGTTCAGCAGAAAATACTCAGGTCAGTTTTCACCAAGAAAGGACCAAACCAACAGTAATATCAAGAGAAGCGGAGGCAGAGAGAGGCTTGCAGTCGCCTGGTGTGTCCACCGGGAGCTGGATACAGTAAACTTGCTCCTGGATACCTGCAAAAGATGCCAAAGCAGCAATATTTGTGGAAGTGTGTCTGTATGCATGGAAGCCAAAGGACCCATAGCTGTACTGGATTTTAATCCTTGTTCTATTATTATTATTGTTATAAGTGGTTCCTTATGTAGGAAACTGAGCCATTTAATCATGACAAGCTTTTTTCATTAGGAGGAGCTTATTATAACCAAAAGCAATAAAAATCTGCAGAACATCTTCTCAATAACTTACATATTGTTTTAGATGAACATACCTTAACACTGCTGTTCAAATTAGATCATTTTTGAAGCAGGAAAGGTGTAACAGGCTGAATCATGTCTTTGTTGCTTTTTTCATTTATCATTTGTTCAGAGAAGCGTAGTGTTGCTTCAGTAGTGAATAACTTCATGTAAAATGATGCTTTGCTACGTTTTTTGGACTAAAACAGTAAAAAAAAAAGAAGTGTGGAGGTTCTTCTTTTCTCTCTCCCTCTGAGCCACTACAGAGCTACTCTGACAAATAGCGCCGATAGGACAAGAAGTGGACAGGTGAGAGAGAGAGAGAGAGAGAGAGAGAGAGGAAGAGAGGAAGAGAGAGAGAGAGAGAGAGAGAGAGAGAGAGAGAGAGAGAGAGAGAGAGAGAGAGAGAGATTCATCTTTTTCTTGAGCAAATAAGTTACTTTTGTATAGCTTACATTGTTGGTTCTCTTAAAAGTACATCAAGAGACAGAAGTAAAAAAAAATAAACACTTACTGGAACATTGAGAAAATATGGTGATTATCGCACAATACTATCTATTAACATCCTTTACAAATTCTTATTTAAAATATATCTGTTCTTATATTTCCTATTATTATAATATTTCACAAGTCTGATTTATTGATACTCTACATGCTGTGTGGAGCAACGGCACTATGCCTACCCTAATTTAGCTTGCTAATTATTAGCAAATATTCAGGCCCAAAGGATACAGATAACTTTGGCCTTATTTTTTTCCGTCAATGAAAAGGCTAGCATTAGCATGGCAGAACAGCTAGCTGCTCAGTCCATCCGCAAATTAAAATGACCATATAGGTCGATTGTGACAGCTACAAAAAAACTATCCTATATTCCGTATGCGACCCCTTGTGGTTGAAAATGTGAGGTGTAAAAAACAAACGGCCCTTTGGGGCCCTGTCGCGTCTACCTTGTGCATTTAAACAGATGATGACGCAGATATCGAACTAATCTCACTACAAATTATCTAATAAACGTTGTTATTCTGAAGACAGTGGGGTTCACTACGCTGCACATGGTTAAAAAAAGGATAAAAGTCGTGTCGCGTAGCACAGTGGTTGAGACGGGCGCCCCATGTTCAGAGGGAGGCGGCCTTCCGGGATTCACTTCCACCCTAAGGATATTTCCCAAGTGTTTCACTTTCAAATAAAGGCCACTGTGTGGCCACGAAACCTTCAAAAAAGAAAATGCCGTCTTCACAGATACAGGTTGGTCTTCTTGTCATACACACCTGGGTGGTTTTGGTAATTCAGTGCCATTCTTTAATTATGTGTTAATTTCACATGTCAAAGGTTGTGTCATTTCCCCATGTTTAAAATGGTAAAGAATGAAAACAAATGCCTTTTAAACATTCAGAGGCAGAAAGTGTTTTTGGAGCTCAGGTAAACTTTGTAACTTGATCATCTGGAATTGATGCACTATGATAATCGCAGTGTCATAAACAAAAGGCTGACAACACGTGAATGAAGGAATCAAGAGAATGTATGTAAATAGTGAAACTGCAGTGAGTTTTACCGGTACGAATGTTGGTAGCTGAACTGAGATAAATTTCGCGCATGCGTATTCGGCAGCTCCTATGAGAAAGGATGAGCATGCCCTGTTGGTAGCTAGTCGCTGCTGGATCGGCTCCTGACCCCAGAAAACGCTCACACAGGTCGTTTTTTTGTAGCTGTCACAATCGACTTATATGGTCGTTTTAATTTGCGGATGTGTTGCGCTGCTACAGGAACTTTGAAAAGCCATTTTAGCCATTGCTACAAAGTTCACATGAGGAAAAGTTGGATAGTTTTAAATATTTCCAGGCCTAACGTCAATTGGCGGCCCCACCTATTCATCGGGCCCGCCCAAAACAGATTACAACCTCTGTGTAAATTAAATTGCAACCATGCAATGTATTGACCAAGGCAATCAGCAGATGGTGCTGTGGGTTGTTAATTGGGACTTTTGGAGGCAGTAAATTAGATACATTGATACTGTTGTGTGTAGGGATGCACTATGAAAATTTGGGCCGAAACCGATGTCCGATATTAATCCCGCTGTTATGGCCGATAACCGATACGCTCCGATATGGGATACGGTATATTTCCATACACTTTCGACACCATGGAAAATCAACCACACTATCTACATCGCTTCTCTGCTTGAGTTAAACACCCCCACATTCCTGAGCCGCATCACTATCGCTGTCACACGACCAAACAAACACCACTTGGATAACACCCCCCCTACTTATCGGACCGATGCCGATATGTTAAAAAACGCCCAACATCAGCCGATACCGATGTTGATGCAGATATATCGTGCATCCCTAGTTGTGTGCCAAAATGAACATTAGAGCTACAGTAGGCGCAATGAAAACAAGAGCAAAGCTAGCACAAGCAGGGACGATGCTAATTTAGGACTAGTCTTAGAGAGGCAAGTGGAACCATGAGTGAGATTCTGGTCCACACTCCATACCAGTCGGTGGCAGTAATCCGCCAATTTGTTGTTTGCCAGCGGCCAAAAAACATCACAAAGAAAGAAAGAAAAAGGAAGGGCACTACTGTTATTTTTATGCTAATATGAGCATGCTAACTGTTGTTACGATGTAAAGTTTGCAAAGAATACACCCAAGGAAGAAATGACCAAAGTTTTCAGTGGCAGATTATGTTGGATTTTGGATGTAAATCTTGTTATGGACTAGCTATCTTACTGGAGTACATTATTGAGACTGTTGTGGACGTAAACGGCCAATCTTTGTTTGAGATGGTTCGGTTCAGTCAATGATGCATGGCTTTGAACAGTGAGTAGCATATTCATATTATTTTTCTTTCTGCGTGGTTTCACAAAAGCATGTACTGTGTCTACGGTTTGGATTGTAACCTTGATTAGCATGTATCATTAGAGTCACAAGAACGTCAGCTTTAAAATAATGTATAATATGTATATATACATAAAAATGTTGTCACAAAAAAGGCAGATCTGACCCAGAACTATGTAACAGCGAAATGTAAAAAGGCGAAGGGGCTAAATAAAAACACTCTTTACTGCCACCCTCCCCAGCTAAATTCCCCTGAAGCCTGGTCTGAATATTTATCTTCCTGATGACGGTAGCAATTAATTGCCACTTTAGTTTACATTTATCCAGAAATGACTACTGTTATTTCTAGCTTACAAATAGCTAAGCTATTTAAGTTGTATTCCTTCGTAGGCCTACTCCTGAGAAAATGTTGTTCCACAGGTCGACTGCTGGGTGTTGAATTGAATCAGGTCATGTCAGAAATAATTACTTAACATATTTATTGTGTTTCTGCATCACCAGGGTGTTTTATTTTACATTAAATCTGATTAATTTGTACTAGAGGGGTAATATGAAATACAAACGTGTACATACATAATGCTCAACCTATGCAGAAGCTGAGATTCTGAGGTTGAAGCAACAACAACCTTCCTGGTTCTCCTCATTGGTGTGTAATGGCCAGTTATGTTGCTGCATCAGCAAATGGGGCTTAATGGTCCTCGAAGATGTACAAGCTATTGGTCCAGATAAACAGAGAAATATGAAAATATGATCTGTATTAGGCCCTAACAGAACAGCATGACGGCTGCTGTACAGTGGCATAATTACAGTGTTAAAGATAAAGTCTAAAACAACATGAAAACAACGGCTGAATTTGTGTTCTTCATTACTGTGTTGCAGAGACGACTTTTTTGGTATTTAATGAAGCAAATGAGGAGGGAAAATGCATTAGCAAATCAAATCAAATCATTTTTACCTAAACTAAAATCTTTTTTTGTCCAACTGCACTGGAAATCTAGATATAACTTATACTGGAAGGCCAAAGCTATGTGGTAAAAGTGGTAAACCTTTACTATAATGAGTCCAGCATCAGTATTCAACAGCCAGCCAAGCTGCTGATTTAGTTCCTTACTTGTTTCAGCTGAAAACGCTTCTAGTCGTATTTTTTCCTATGATTATTGGTCTCTATTTGTAACTTTTGGTGAAGACAAGTTCTAAAAAAGTAAATAAAAAATAGAGCTGTGACTATTTAGAGTTTTACACCCTGAGTTTCACAAAGTTTTGAGTCGGGAAAGATTTTCTGACTGCACATTCCTCCAGCTGTGGTTTATTTTTAGGATTACCATAAAGAATACAAGTGTGTGGGCTGAGGTTCACCGGGTACATTTCAGCAGTCACTACTTTACTTTATTTAAACTAAAGTAGTAGTAGTTGTTACAGCTTCAGTACAAAAGTTTAAAAGAAAAATTACTACCACAAGGAAAAGATGGATACGAATCAGAGAGAGCCATACGCCCCTGAGCATTTTTTTTGGTTAAATGAGAGATTTTAGGTTAGTTTTGTCTTTGTTGGCGAGAGAAACTAAGTTATTTTCTGATTCCTACATTCTTTCCCTGTATTTGCTGTGCTTTTGGGTCTATTTAGCCTTATATACCACTTATTTGAGCCACTGCTTTGGAATATGCACGGTTTTACACAAATATTGCAGGAATGAACTAACAATGTTAAATATTCTCATTTTGCAATATGCAGAAGCTGTGTCTGCCTTGAGGAGTATTTCACTCACCTCAGCTTGCCAAATGCTAAGAACAGCTCACACGTTGGGGAATTTGAGTTATTCCTCACTACTATTTTACCAATAATTAGCAGGTATGGAAAAATGAAATGTCTTCACAGGGGCGTAACCATCATCAGAAGTGAGGGGGACAAATTTTTCAGAGTTCTTTTTTTATGATGTTAGGTGTTTGAGTTTTTAGTTGGTTCTTTTTCCTTAGTTCGTTTTCTTATCATGCTAGTTTATTCCTTGTTTTTATTATTTATTTCTGGCACTTTATTGTTTCCGTATTTCTTCTTGCTCTTAGATATTTTCAACTTTTTTTGTGTCCACCTTTTCATTTGTGTTTCCCTAATTAAGGAATCTTTTTTAATTTATTCATCCAGTCCTGGTTTCCTTTTGTTCTCCAGAGTTCCCTTGAGTTTTCACTTAGATTCTTAGATATATTATCTTAGTTACTTTCTAGTTTGTTCTTCTTAGTATTTAGGATTATTTTCTGTTTCTTCTCCTGTCTACTCATTTCTGTTTCCCTTGCTATTTTGCATTCCTTCCCAGCTACTAATTGTTTTCACCTGCTCTCTCCCTCTCACCTGCAACTTCTCCTAATTAGTTCTCAGCCCCTTCTCTGTCACTTCCTCACTCCCTCCTCAGTATTTAAACAGCTCTCATTCAGTCAATACTCGGTGGTCCGCCATCAATCTTTCCTGTCTGGTTCCTGTTTTTCCCCATTGCTGCATTTTCTGGTTTTCTGAGTTATGTAAGTTCATGTTTTTTTTGTTGGAATTAAATCATTCTTATTTTACTTGCTGCATTTGGAATTCTTTAATATGCAAACATGACACTTTTGAGTGATTTATCATCCTCTTGCATTCAATTGCACCTTTCCTTAATGACTAAACAACCATTTAATCAATGCTGCACAATGAGTGCGCTGCTTTAATTATTACTAATATTAATAGTTTAAAGAGTTATTAATTATTATTATTACTATAAATAAAATGAATGGTTACAAGTAACACCTGCTCAGCACTGTTATTACCAGAATCAGAATCAGAATCAGCTTTAATGGCCAAGTATGACACATACAAGGAATTTGACTCCGGCTAAGCTCAAATGTCTGTCTCAATTGACCTTTGGAGTCAGGTGAGCAGAAGGCGGTGAAGACCACAGCAGAAGTTGCTTTTGTCCTCCAAAGATAATTTATTTAATGTGGTTGTATTTTGGACTTTAAAACTCCACACATAAAAGCGTTTTGAAGACTCTGTCTTTGTTCCACAATGAAAGCACGAACACAATTTAGATCATCTGCAGGACCGTCGACCACTGGCTGCGTTCCAGTATTTTGTCCTTAAATACACGGTACTCCAGCTGCATCACAGCAAAGAGGTCTCTGGAAAAGACGGTGAGGGGGCGGAAAGGGAACTTTTTGACCTGCTGTCATCGGGGAAATGGTGCGGAACCACCAGAACAAGCTGCCCTAAATATTTATCATACCACTATGTTTAAGATTCTGAATAAATTACGTCTGGTTTTATTGTTTGCTAACAGGTATGCAGTGAAACGTCCACGATTTGATCATCAGTGCCGTCTTTAAGTCTCATGTCCTCCTGTCTTGCAGGGGTGTGGTGCGGGTGGACGTTAATCTACAGGATGTTGATATCGACCAGTGCTCGGCTGACGGCTGGTTTGCTGGAACCCATCGATGCAACCTGACCACTATGGAGGTGAGTGCAGCGGACATGAGGCCCAGACAGAGATCGATTGGCTTTGGAGAACTGAACTGTAATATACCCCCACCCCATGAAGCTCTGAAAGGAAAAGCAGTCAATCAGCATGACTTGTGACAAAATGGATGGAGGTCTGATTGCTTTTCAGTGTTACTGTTACTGCTGGCTAACACTTAACAAGGCTGTCTTTCAAATTTATGAACCTAAAAGTGTCTTTTATCAGAGTAGGCTCTGAGTTTTTCATGCATGTCTTGTAAACAACCTGCAGCTTGCATCTGCTTAGTGCCACGGTAGCAGGAAAAGAAAAGAAGTCATGGTCCCACATGAAGTTTTATTAAACTCGTCTCAGTTACCACCTCCGTCAAGGCTGCTCTGTAACGAAATATGATGCGTTTTTGTGTGTTGACACTGAATGCACCACCTTGCATGAAGCAAGGTTTGAAAGATAGCCAGAGTATGTTTGTTCTCATTAGGCGACAAAAAGAGGTGCACCGTAGAGAGGGCCTGGCTCAAGTCTCAAGAGTCTGCCTCCAGGGTCAGTAAGTAAAAAAATTAGATGGGAACTGAGATGTAAGGTTAGAGGAAATAGATTTGACAGTGGCAGAGAAAACGGAGATGGTTGTTTTTCTTTTAATGAAAATAACTCGAGGTATCTGAGCATGTGGCTTTTCTAAGCTTCTTGAGAGGACGATAAAACCCCAAGCAGTTATTTCTAGGAGGATGTGAGGTATCCAGTATAATGCTTAAGCTCCTTATAGTCCAGCACAAGTTAATTCAGTTATTGTCATGTTTCCACCGCCCTTATTGTTGTTCAACTTTCAGCACAAAGTTGCACAGTTTACATTTGGCAACTGATAGACGGGATTATTTTAACCAACGTATGTTGTTTCTTTCTGTAACCGATAACCACAGAAACAGTTACAGAAAACCTAACCAAGCTGAGACTGTAAAGCAAACATGCAACCATGGGGGAAAAAATACAGTGGCTTGCAAAAGTATTCGGCCCCCTTGAACTTTTCCACATTTTGTCACATTACAGCCACAAACATGAATCAGTTTTATTGGAATTCCACGTGAAAGACCAATACAAAGTGGTGTACACGTGAGAAGTGGAACAAAAATCATACATGATTCCAAACATTTTTTACAAATAAATAACTGAAAAGTGGGGTGTGCGTAATTATTCAGCCCCCTGAGTCAATACTTTGTAGAAACACCTTTTGCTGCAATTCCAGCTGCCAGTCTTTTAGGATATGTCTCTACCAGCTTTGCACATCTAGAGACTGAAATTCTTGCCCATTCTTCTTTGCAAAACAGCTCCAGCTCAGTCAGATTAGATGGACAGCGTTTGTGAACAGCAGTTTTCAGATCTTGCCACAGATTTAGATCTGGACTTTGACTGGGCCATTCTAACACATAGATATGTTTTGTTTTAAACCATTCCATTGTTGCCCTGGCTTTATGTTTAGGGTCGTTGTCCTGCTGGAAGGTGAACCTCCACCCCAGTCTCAAGTCTTTTGCAGACTCCAAGAGGTTTTCTTCCAAGATTGCCCTGTATTTGGCTCCATCCATCTTCCCATCAACTCTGACCAGCTTCCCTGTCCCTGCTGAAGAGAAGCACCCCCAGAGCATGATGCTGCCACCACCATATTTGACAGTGGCGATGGTGTGTTCAGAGTGATGTGTAGTGTTAGTTTTCCGCCACAAATAGCGTTTTCCATTTTGGCCAAAAAGTTCCATTTTGGTCTCATCTGACCAGAGCACCTTCTTCCACATTCAATTCAATTCAATTCAATTCAAAAATACTTTATTGATCCCAGAGGGAAATTAAGTGTTGGTATAGCTTATATAATTAATTCTTGAAGGAGTTGTTGTAGATGATGATGGCTGTGGGCAGGAAGGATTTCCTGTAGCGGTCTGTATTGCAGCGAAACTGAAGAAGCCTCCGACTGAAGACGCTCTGTTGTTGTATGACAGTCTCATGAAGAGGATGCTCAGGGTTATCCATAATTTTTGGGATTTTATGAAGAATCCTTCTTTGCATCATCATCTCCAGATGTTCCACTGTTGTCCCAAGAACAGAACCAGCCTTCTTTATCAGGTTGTTTAGCCTTTTTAAGTCCCTGGCTCTGATGCTGCTACCCCAACAGATGATGGCTGAAGAGATTACACTCTCCACAACAGACTTGTAGAAGATCTGCAGCATCTTGCTGCAAACCTTGAAGGACCTAAGCTTCCTCAAGAAGTACAGTCTGCTCTGTCCCTTCTTGTAGATGGCTTCACTGTTGCGCCTCCAGTCCAGTCTGTTGTCAAGGTGAACTCCGAGGTATTTATATTCCTCAACCACCTCCACTTCTTCTCCCATGATGGAAACAGTGTTTGACTTATCCCTGTTTCTTCTGAAATCTACAATCATCTCCTTTGTTTTGTTCACATTCAAGGTGAGACGATTGTTTCCACACCATGTCACAAAGCGGTCCACCAGCTCTCTGTATTGAGCTTCTTGTCCATCTCTGATACACCCGGCAATTGCAGAGTCATCTGAGTACTTCTGCAGATGACAGGTCTCTGATTTGTACTGGAAGTCTGAGGTGTACAGAGTGAAAAGGAATGGTGAGAGTACGGTCCCCTGTGGTGCTCCTGTGCTGCTGACCACCTGGTTTGACACACAATTCTTCAGTCTCACAAATTGTGGTCTGTTGGTCAGGTAGTCATTGATCCAGGCGATTGTTGAGGGCTCCCCCTGTGTCTTCAGGAGTTTCTGACAAAGCAAATCAGGCTGAATTGTGTTAAATGCACTGGAGAAATCAAAGAACATGATCCTCACAGTGCTGCCTGCTTTGTCCAGATGACAGTGGGTTGGTTGAAGTAGGTGGATGATGGCATCTTCAACTCCAACTCCACAGCGATAAGCAAACTGCTGCGGGTCCTGATACGTTCTTGTTTGCTTACTCAGGGGTGCCAACAGGAGTCTCTCCAGGACCTTCCTGATGTGGGATGTCAGGGCAACGGGTCTGTAGTCATTGATGACTGATGGGTGAGTTCTTTTGGGTACTGGAACAAGGCAGGATGTCTTCCACAACACTGGAACCTTCTCCTGAGTGAGGCTAAGGTTGAAGATGTGCTGCAGAATCCCACAGAGCTGCTCTGCACAGGCCTTCAGGACTCTGGGGCTGACACCATCTGGACCTGCAGCCTTGTTCCGGTTCAGTTTCTCCAGCTGCCTCTTCACCTGACTTTTGGAGACAGACAAGTGGGAGGGGGAGGCAAAGGGGGTAGTAGCATTTCCTGACTTGGTTGAAGTCAAACTTGTGGAGTTAGAAGAGTCCATGGCTGAGGTGAAGGATAAAACATCCGAGGTGTAACAGGAAAGCTGTTGATCAGAGGATAGTGGGATGTCTGTTTGGCTGGGAACAGGAGAGGAGGATGCTGAGCTAGTTCCTGAACTGAACCTGTTGAAGAATGTGTTCAGTTCATTGGCTCTGTCCAGACTTCCATCTATCCAATCCTTCCTGTCCTTAAAACCTGTGATCTTTCTCATTCCTGACCAGACATCTCGGATATTGTTCCTCTGTAGTTTGTTCTCCAGCTTCTTCCTGTATGCCTCCTTGCTGTCTCTGATCTTGACCTTAAGTTGCTTCTGTGTACTCCTCAGTAATTCCCTGTCTCCCTCCCACATGTGTGCTGTGTCCCCCACATGGCTTGTGGCAAACTGCAAACGGGACTTCTTATGGTTTTCCTTTAACAATGACTTTCTTCTTGCCACTCTTCCATAAAGGCCAACTTTGTGCAGTGCACCACTAATAGTTGTCCTATGGACAGATTCCCCCACCTGAGCTGTAGATCTCTGCAGCTCGTACAGAGTCACCATGGGCCTCTTGGCTGCATTTCTGATCAGCGCTCTCCTTGTTCGGCCTGTGAGTTTAGGTGGACGGCCTTGTCTTGGTAGGTTTACAGTTGTGCCATACTCCTTCCATTTCTGAATGATCGCTTGAACAGCGCTCCGTGGGATGTTCAAGGCTTGGGAAATCTTTTTGTAGACTAAGCCTGCTTTAAATTTCTCAATAACTTTATCCCTGACCTGTCTGGTGTGTTCTTTGGACTTCATGGTGTTGTTGCTCCCAACATTCTCTTAGACAACCTCTGAGGCCGTCACAGGGCAGCTGTATTTGTACTGACATTAGATTACACACAGGTGCACTCTATTTAGTCATTAGCACTCATCAGGCAATGTCTATGGGCAACTGACTGCACTCAGACCAAAGGTGGCTGAATAATTACGCACACCCCACTTTTCAGTTATTTATTTGTAAAAAATGTTCGGAATCATGAATGATTTTCGTTCCACTTCTCACGTGTACATCACTTTGTTTTGGTCTTTCACCAGGAATTCCAATAAAACTGATTCATGTTTGTGGCTGTAATGTGACAAAATGTGGAAAAGTTCAAGGGGGCTGAATACTTTTGCAAGCCACTGTAGGGGACCACATTAAATATTCAGTTTATTATTAAGAAAGGTTCACATATCAATGTCTGATCTTATTTTTTATATCTGGAAAAGAAAGTGATTTATTCACAAGTAAACTCGTTAGACAAAAGATGGCAACAAAAATTGGTTTTCTAACTGGGGTAAAAGTTAGGACACCCTCCCCACCAATAGCTAGTGTCAACCCATTTGACTGTAATAACATTCTTCAACTCCTACTTTTCAGCCGGGAGATGTTTGACGGATTTACTGTTTGTTCATCTCAAAAGAATAACAATCTAGTCTCTAAATCAGCCTCGGACTTTCTATTTTTTTAGTTCCAGTTCTCTGTGGATTTGCCGGTATGTTTTTGGTCATTGTCATGTATAAGGATCAGGTTTTGTTGCAGCTTAAATTGTTTTTCCAGATAGTCTCACATTTTTTTTAGCCACCCTCTGGTCAGGTCCTTCTGCAGCAAAGCATCCCTAAACCATGACACTTCCACCTTCGTGCTTCACAACTATCTTTCTGAATAATGTATTCGGTTTGTGCCAAACAAATCTTTTGTTCTCATTTTAGGATAAGTATACAGAAAAAAAGGTCGACATTTCAAAGGTTAGGTATGTTTCAACAAGTCATGATTAGTCAAGTTTTTGCTTACTATTTTGTAGCGGTGTAACGGTACATGTATTAGTATTTTTCGGTAGTGCCCTGTTGGTTCCGTACACACGTGTACCAAACAAATACAGCTGTTTTCTTCCTGAACACATGCAGAATGTTTATGTCCTGAACTCAGAGCGCAGTGCAACTTTAAAAAGTGACACCAAAACAAAGTAGAAAGGACTCCCAGCTATCACTAAACTCTGCTATTTGGGAACATTAAGGGTTTCTCATGCAGCTACAGTAGAACAATAAAGATGAACTAAACCAGAACTTTGTCAGCAAACGCATCTGTCAACAGCAATAAGGTCCATAACACGCTCTGCACTGAACTGAATGACTTACCTGAAACAATGTCAAGCTGAATGTAAACATCATTGATCACTAGTATCATCCAATTAGCCCAAACTCCTCATTTTGTATAAAACGCAAATTGGAGGAATCCCTGTTGATGAGAAGGGATTTTCCCAACAGCTGCCCATGCTGCATTCAAGTACAGCTGGGAGACTAGGGTGTTGAACTATCAAAACAACTCCGAAGGGATTTAAGCATGTTCTATTCCCAAATATGGGCAAAGTATTATTTAAACATTTCTAAACATTAACTCTGACTGTTTTCAAGTGGTTATAATGTTTTCTACTCTGGCTATGTCTGCTTGTACTATTTCATTTATATAAAAAATTCCAATCAAATCTCCAGTCAGTTCTATACTTTCAGCTTTTTTAGGTTATTGAACATAATAAATTCAAATGAATTTCAGGAATTAAAAGGAGGGAATTCAGAAAAAAAGGGTTATTTGTTTAATGCTGATCAAAATAAAATAAAAAGTTATATGAACATTTGAATTAATTTTGCTTGATTAAAATGTACCGCACCGTGATTTATGTGTACCTTTACACTTATTTTGTGTTTACACAGACTAAATCAAGTCCTCTTTGCGTCATAAGATCAGGATTTGACAGCTTTACCGATAGAAAACCCAACAGTTATCCAATTTTTAGACGTAATTAGGCTTATGAAAGCTTTAAGATGAGGCGAGCCAATGAAACCTGCTGTTTCAGGCTGTTGAAGACTGATAGATTTCACAGACATGCTGCAGATGAAACTGCTTCATAATGCATGTGATGTAATGTATGGCAGTGTGCCTCCTTTAATTATTAACCACTCTCTTTGTCTGAGTACTTCCACTCCTCCCTGTAGGTTCCATAAGAGTGACTTTTGACCATGTGTGCGTGTGTAAAGATTAAAAATCACACGGTTGATGGCAGAAATGTTTGTTTGAAAAATGCTGTCATCGCAGGAGTGTGTTTGAACTTTGCTTGACTGATAAGATGTTGATATGGACGTAGGACGTTGCAGCCTGCATTCTTCCTTGTATGACAACTTGTTTTGTGCACAAGTGCTCATTAGTGTCATGCCGGTTCCATAAACAAAAGATAAATTACACATTTGTGTAAATACAAATTACAGTACGCTATAGCCATATCTGTTATAGTTGTCCTGTTAGGAGTGTAGCACTGAGGCCTCTGGTTGTACTTGGAGCTTATTTCTAAGCAGAAGTCTTACACTGGGTGGTCTGAACAAAGGTGTGGACCCCAACATGATGTGGAGACGGACGGTCAAGGCCATGAGCTGAAGAAGACCAGATATGGAAAGTGTGCATGTGTAAAGTAAAACCTATGCTCTACATGTGCTGTCTAGAGGTCTACAAAAAAGGATGTGTCTAAAGATTGACAGGCAGTTCCACAATCGGGTCAAGGCTTCCTCATGATTTAGTTGATCTCACAGTTTGAAAATAAAATCCTTCGCTATGCAACTGTTGTTGTGTCTATAGAGCCTTTTCCCCTGAGCATAACACACCTGCACTTTGAAGACGAACACTCGCCACAGGAAAAATAAGTCGTTTTGATTGTCTGCTATTGTTCCATCCTGTCCTCGAGACACAAAGCTGACTTACCTTAACACTAGTTGACTTTTATGGTGCATTGACTACATGGTGTGGAGTGTACGTAGAGCAACGGTGGCTGGTTGAATTTAACCCCCTTGCACACTAAATCCTTTCAGAAATGACATAGAAATGGCGTCAGATGCACATCAAAATAAACGTCGCTGATATTTTTGTTTTAAGCAGCGCACACCAGATGGTCTGATTGGGGGGCCAACGGTCCAAGTCAAGTTTAATTGTGTAGCATATTTAAGCAACAAGGTGGTTCAAAGCGCTTCAGATTGATAGATACTTTATTTATCCCCAAAAAGGGGAAATTCACTTTTCTTCACTTACCACTTCATGGTAAAAACATAGATTCAATACACAAGGAAACCCTAAGTTATAAAGAAAAGTACTGAAAAGCTGCAATCCAGACTAGAATTAATGATGTTCCAGTGATTATTGATCAAAGGCAGCTCTAAACAGATGGGATTTTAGACTTGATTTAAAAAAAACTCTGTGTTTCTGCAGTTTCGCAGTTGTCTGGGAGTTTGTTCCAGATTAGAGGAGCATAAAAACTGAATGCTGCTTCTCCATGTTTGGTTCCGATTCTGCGGATGCAGAATAGACTTGAAACTGAGTAGTCAGAAAGGTTGATACAACAACTGATCTTAAATGTATTTTGGTACTAAAACCGATTTGTAAACTAGTAAAAATATTTTGAAGTCTATTCTCTGAGCTACAGGGAGCCAGTGTAAGGACTTTAGAACTGGGGTGATGTTCTCTACTTTCCTGGTTCTAGTGAGGAACACGAGCAGCAGCGTTCTGGATCAGCTGCAGCTGTCTAATTGACTTTTTAGGCAGACCTGTGAAGACACTGTTGCAGTAATCAATCTGACTAAAGATAAATGCATTGATGAGTTTTTCTAGGTCCTGTTGCGACATCAGTCCTTTAATCCTAGAAATGTTCTTCAGGTGATAGAAGGCTGACCTTGTTATTGCCTTTATGTGACCCTGGAGGTTCAGGTCTTAGTCCATCACTACACCTCGATTTCGGGCCTAATCAGTAGTTTCTAGCTGTATTACCTGAAGCTGTGTGCCGACTCTTGATCATTCCACTTTAGGTCCAAAAGTAATTACTTCAGTTTTGTTCTTATTCAGCTGGAGAAAGTTATGGCACATCCATCCATTGATTTGTTCAACGCATCTGCTCAACATTTAAATAGGTTTGTAGTCACCAGATGACATTGTAGTGTAGATCTTGAGCCTGACACCTTTTCTGTCCTCCTACCTGTTCTTGGTCAGCTACAAGAACTGGACTGAGGAGTGGGTAAAGCAGTCAAAATCCACAGAAAACTTTAAAAGATCTTCAGAAAGCCCAAAGAAATATTGATCAACAAACTTTTAATTATCTCAAGAAAGTCTTTCTAATTGAAGAATAACTTTAGAGTAATATTAAGTGCTGTTTCCTGGTGCTACTAGGTTGTGGTTTTAACATAAGTTTCCTCTAGCAAACAAGATATGAGTCATGTTTGATTTACAGGAAATTACATGTCAAGATGTTGCTGTCAAAAGCAATATATTGCAAGTTATTTAGTTCGACCAATTGCATTTATTTAGTCAAATGCAAATGCGGCAATTCCCTCGATTAAGGTTGTACGTCTGTCTCATACCGGTTAGAATAAAGCTACCGAATCGTGTTGCAAACAAACACAAAGTCGCTCAGCTACAACTAAAACTTAATTTCCTGTTTGAGAAGCAAACATGTGCTTTCAAAGGTGAATATTTCCTCCCGTCTTTCACTGACTGCACTTTCATTAGTGCATTTTGTCGTTCTTTGGGACATCGCCGGCCTTGGGGCACGTCTCATGGCAGAGCGTGGTGCTGGATGATGATGATGAATGTTTCAATCAATTAGCTTATTGCTCAGAACAAGTGGTGGGGCCCTGGGGAACCGGAGCCAGTGAAAGGCAGTGACACATAACTTAAATGATTACTCCGGCTGGCTTAAAAACGACTGCCGAATGAAGAGAGCAGAAACCACCAATAAAATATGATTATTTACACCCTGAAAAGCTTTTTTTTTTAGCTTTCAACCTCCCAAATTATCAGATTATTACTATTATTATCATCTTTTTTCATAAATTACATGGAAATAAGATATTTGCTCACACTCTATAAAAAGATAAGTAACCTTTTTTCTCACTGTCTGTAAACCAGTCTAAACTCTTTTACTGTTTTAGGTCAGTTAGATTAGGTCAAATGTTTACTAACAACATTTGACTTAACTAGAGGCTGATCTGTGGATGTATTTCAAGACAACAGCTCAAATACGCTGCTTCCTTGTGTGACATCATGACATATTCAAAGTTGTGGACCGCCACAAGTCTGGTTCATCTTTCTATAAATAGTTCAGATTAGGGGTGTAACGGTACGCAAAAATCATGGTTCTGTACGTATTTTGGATTTTAAAGTTACAGTTTGTTACGTTTTAAGAACACTTTAATCAGGAAAAAAAGTGTTTGGCCAAAGTAAAAGCTTTAGAGAAAGAAAAGAGGACTCCAACAAGCTTGAAAAATCCATCCCAGTTCTGAAGTATGGTGATGGCAGCATGATGTTGTGTGAGTGTTTTGCTGAAGGAGGAACTAGTGGATTTCATAAAAATAATGAGCAACATCTTAAGACAGCCGGGAAGTTTAAGTTTGGGTGCCAATGGGTCTTCAGATGCACAATGACGTTAAATGAAAAGCCAGAATAATTACAAGGTGGCTTAGCGACTTTGGTGTGGCCATCAGAAATCCTTGAACTCAAGCCCATGGAAAATAGGTGGACAGCGAGAGAAAGGTGTGTTTGAGCAAAGCAGACTTTTCTCAGGAGGAATTGGCCAAAAGTCCATCAAACTACTGTGAGCAGCTTGTGGGCGACGTTTCTGAACAGTGTCACCCTAAAAACAAAACCACAGGATCCCGGGAGTTTAGGTTAGACACTGCATTAGGTGGATATGACTTAAAACCTAAAAGCGGATCTTGCTTTATGTATTTATTTCAGAAATTCAACATGAGACTAGAAAGAAAAAAACAAAACAGCGACATGTCAATGTACGACAGACCCTTCACATCCTGCATTACATCTGAGATTAACTGTACATTTCATTGTGCTCCAATCTCTACCTGCAGCCTCCCTATGTATTACAGGATCAAACACATCACACAATGGCTTTGTGTTGTGTGGGCCACCGTGATAACAAACCATTTGTCTTGGTTTGTTAGGGCTGCATAAGGACATGTAGAGCACTTGAATTAGAGTGTAAAAATACTATCTGCACGGCTCTCAGATAACTTGACAAGAAAATGACATAAATGATGATATTTATGATGGAATTATAGAAAAATGTTCCTCTACATGTAAGACAGCAAATAAAACATTGGGCGTGCACTTCTGTTTCTATGCTAAAAGCCTATTAAAAACAACTAACACATATTTAAATTTTACTTCGCATTTATCATGCGGGATTTAAAAACTGATTTCAGAATAAGATGCTTAGGGGGTCCTAAGTGACCTCTTTAAACTCTGTTTTAGATGTATGTATTGTAGTAAAAAATGAAAAAAAAAACATTTATAAATTTACTACAGGGCCAGGAAAAATTTTTTACACTCTAGAAGTTTTTCACAAGGTCTTTAGTCCTAAAAATGCTTTTTTTCAATTATATTAAGAGTAAAAATGTATCCGAACTAACCTGACATCATGTGAAACTCTACTTTCCCATTATGTTGTTAAATTTTTCTAAATTTTTTTTTCCCCCAGACCCAAGCATGATTACTGTCTGTACCGTAGAATCAGGAAACCACTTAAACAAAACCTGACTGACAACATGAAGTAGGCTAAAAGATTCAAAGACAGTGTCGTCTACCAGTCTGGAAAGGGTTATAGAGCCATTCATAAGAAATTGGGACTCCAGTGAACCACAGAAAGACATGATCTAACAATGGAGAAAACATGGAAAAGTGGAGAACCTTCCCAGGAGTGCCCAAGTTGGCTATAAATGACTGCAGGAGCACAATCGATGATTTCTCCTGGAGTTCACAAAACAACCCGGACTAACATTTAAAGCACGGCTGGTCTAACTTGTCTCAGTTAAGGTCAGAGTTCAAAATTCAATAATCAGAAAGAGAAACAGGGTAGAAATGGCAAAACTGGACATAGCTTGGAAAGCTTGGAGACCATAAGAGATAGGAGGTCCATCAGTAAACTTGTGGTCATCATGGACAATACCTCCCACCCCTTGCATTTCATTCTTGAGGGGCAGAGGAGTTCCTTCTCTAATAGACTGCGGCAACTTCGCTGCCATAGAGAGAGGTTTAGGAAATCATTCCTACCGTTTGATATTTCTCTGTACAATAGTTCCCCCCTGTGTGTGAGGGGACAACCTGTCATTTAGACTAAGTTTTATTAATATTGATTGCCATGATTTTATTTATGATTGTATTGATATATCCTGGCTGTGACTGTGTGCTTTTCTCTCTCTCTCTCTCTCTCTCTCTCTCTCTCTCTCTCTCTCTCTCTCTCTCTCTCTCTCTCTCTCTCTCTCTCTCTCTCTCTCTCTCTCTCTCTGGTTAAGGGGATAATTGTTGTTGGTTTTTTTTTTTTTTTTACAAAGGTCATGTCGTGATATGTAGGTGTTTGGACTTTCATTGGTGTTCCCACTTTTGATCATTTCCTTATCAATAATTTAGATCTGGTCTTTGTTCATTCCTCTGTGTGTTTCCCTGTTGAATGATTATTTGGACATTCTCGTTGGGTTCCTTAAATTAGTTTCCCTGCTGTTTACCTCTCATGTTAGTTTTAAAGCTTTTTCCTTTTGTTTTTGCCTTCCCTGTGTCTTACCTTTATTTATCTCCCTTCCTCAACCTGCTGGTATGCTTCCCTTCCCAGCTGTTTTTCATCTACAAATTTCCTCTGTCTGCGCTCTCCCTCAGCTGCTTCCACTTCCCTCTGATTAGCTCCTCTGGTTCCCCTGTCATTTTCACTCCTTCCTCATAGTATATAAGCTTGGTTGTTCTCTACTGACTCCTTCACTGATTCTTTAGGACAAATCCATTATTTACCCTGGTTCATCTCTGTTGTTCTGTGTTGGCCCCAGTTTTGTAAATTTCTTTATTTTTTATTTAAACATGTCCATAATGAGGACTCTGAGCTCATGTCTGCACGGCTGTCCTCCACAAACATCATCATATTACTGATGCTGTTTGTAAAGTTACACAGCCAAAATTTAACTGCAATAATTTAGGTTATTTAGCCTGTCATGAGAGAGAAAAAAATGGGGGTTAATTTTCAAAGTCCTTTTTTCACAATGTTATTCACTCATTTCTAAATGTCAGTTTCAAACTAAATATTTAGTTTTCAAGCTAAATATTTAGCGTCAAACTAAATATCTAGCTTGCGAAATATTTAGCTCAGGGGTAAATATAGAGTATGACACTAAATATGAAATAAGATATAATAAATAAGCAGAGTTTGTAAACAAAATATTTAGCTCTGATATAAATATTTAGTTTGAAGCTAAATCTTTGGCTTGCTAATGAAATATTTAAGTATAAACTGTGATATTTACAAATTTATGAATAAAATGGTGAAGCATAAACCCCATTTCCTTTTTCTTATGACAGGCTAAATAACCCAAATTATTGCTGTTACATTTTGACCGTATAACAATACAAATGGCACCCAATAACTTTGATCTCAATTTTTCTCAATAGTTCCTCTAGGGGGGCAATTTTTTGTATACCGTACTAAAACATTCTGGGGTTTTCTTCAATGGAGGTACAAGCATATGTTATCGCTAAGCGAGCCACTCTGCATGGATCTTTTGTTTTCCTCTTGACACGGCGGTCGCTTGGAAAACTCCACGGTCCCCTGTGTGGACGTGATACGCATTAGTTGTGCAGCGACGAGCAACGCTTATACACTTGTTTCTCTCACGGTTTCCCTGTCCCGGGTGTTTTCTCTCTGCTTTCATTCAGAAACAGAATAATTTGCTCAGCACTACATCTCTAGGCCGGATCATGTTTTGTAGAATAAAAATAGCACTTGTTTTGGCATCTCGGGAATTCCCCTGCTGTTGGAAACGCAGCTTGGTTGTGGGGCAGGGCTTCCCTCAAGGGACCCGGGTCAAGTAGAGAGTCACAACAGGCTGTGGCCTTTTTAACCTTCTGATCTCGTCATTGCAGTTTGTGTGAAAGGAAACGACTCAACGCATCCTAATTAGATACATTCCTGCAATGTTTTCTGTTAAGAGTAAATTTAGGACCCTTTAAACAGGGTAACTACTAATTATCAGCTGTGATCTAAGCAGAGCTGTGATTATGTGTCAGAGTTGATAACGGTCTTTGATATAAGGGAAACGGAGGCGTGCACAAACAGAACCAACCTTTAATTTAAATTAATCTGGATGTATTATGCTGGTCCTTAACAAACAGCGAGAGGATTACTATATTTTTCTAAACAGGAAGTACTTGCAAAAACATTTTTTATTTTCACAGCTGTACAAATAATAGTGAGGCCTCTGTTTGAAGGAGGAGGGTCGGGGCTTGCTGTGGGGGCGTTTCGGATGGGCTACAAACATGCCTTAGTGGGGGTTACAGTAGCATTTCACCAACCAATCAGAATGGGCATCAAAATACGTAATTTCTGCTGCTTGACATCTGTCTAAATAAACTAACAGGGCTGTGAAATTTGGCTGAAACACGGAGGGTTGAGTAGAGAAAATAATGAAACCTGAGCACATATTTGCTGACAGAATAGACATTTAACTTTGACTTTTTTATGTGGATTGGCCCAGAATTACAGCGTTTTCAGCTGCCATCCACCTACAATGTTGTGATGTCACGTGAATGCAACCTATTATGTTTTCCAATTACTTGTTTACTTTTGGCACTAGAAAATACTATTCAAGCTTTGTAGATGTTCAGTAAGTGCATTTTCTAAAATGGATTGTCGCTGTGTCTTTTTTGATTTGTTAAAGAACGGGTGCAGTTAAATAGTATGATACTAATAGTTAAAAAATTATCCACGGCAATGGTGGGACATAGTTTACTCTTTGTACAGATTCAAGGCGTTGGTTATAACAGTGGACTAATATCTATATATCGACAGTAGCTCACGAGCACCACAGGGGAAAAAACAAAACATTTCTACACAAACATACAAACATCAACAATTTGTGGGGACATATCTAAGAGAACATAAAGAACTTTACCAATTTTATCCAAATTCAATTTGTCAGTAGGTAAACTGCAACAGACCATATTGTTGCGGTTTTTGGATGTTGCCCTTATGTTTAAACAATGCTAATCTGTTAAAAATTATTACAATATCTTATTTTGAAATATCGATTGAGACCGGACGTGAAGTTAAAATTCAGGAGCGAATAAGAAGAAGGAAGTGTTTCTGTTTTTGAAGGGGGGTGTTCCCGTTTACAAACCAAAACGCCCCTTTTAGCTGCCGGCCGGCTGATATTGGTTTGAAGAGAGGTCTTCCTCTAACTGTAAGTCTGCATATACAGGTATTTGTTTGTGCTGGACTGGACTTAGAAACCTGATAGAGCCCAAATCTGATTTATTTTCTTTTTTCATCCTTTATTTTCTTAATAAATTACAAATGACAGAATATATTTTCAAAAACTTGGTTTAACTTTTTTTTCTCTTTTGGGAGTTGACCTGAATTCAGAGTCCAAATAAGCAGAAGCTGTAAAACATGCTTGTAAAACTAGATGGTGGGTCCTGGGCGGACAGAAGAACAGCCTGTACAACACGTTAATGCAGAACTACAGGCCAATCTCTAATCTTCCATTCATCAGTAAGATTATTGAAAAAGCTGTTTCAGCAGTTAAATGGCTTCCTAACAATAACCAACCCCCTTGATGTTTTTCAGTCTGGTTTCCGTGCTCACCAAAGCACAGAGACTGCCCTCGTCAAAGTATTCAATGACATCCACATAAATACAGACTGTGGTAGAACCACAGTGCTGGTTCTGTTGGACCTCAGTGCAGCATTTGACACTGTTGATCATGATATACTATTGGAACCACTGGAGAGCTAGGTTGGATTTAGCATTAAAGGACTGATGTCGCAACAGGACCTCCAAAAACTCATCCATGCGTTTATCTTTAGTCGGATTGATTACAGCGTCTTCACAGGTCTGCCTAAAAAGTCAATCAGACAGCTGCAGCTGATCCAGAACGCTGCTGCTCGTGTTCCTCACTAGAACCAGGAATGTAGAGCACATCACCCCAGTTCTAAAGTCCTTACACTGGCTCCCTGTAGCTCAGAGAATTGACTTCTAAATACTTTTACTAGTTTATAAATCATTGAATGGCACCAAAGTATGTTGAAGATCTACTGTTACTATACCAACCCCAGACCGCTAAGATCCTCTAATTCCAGTTTATTCAACATTCCTAGAATTAGAACCAAACATGGAGAAGCAGCTTTCAGTTTCTATGCTCCTCCAATCTGGAACAAACTTCCAGACAGCTGCAAAGCTGCTGAAACACTGAGTTCTTTTAAATCCCAACTAAAAACCCATCTGCTTAGAGCTGCCTTTGAGTAATGTTTACATGTATCATATGTTTTGTGTGTGCTTCATTCTTTATTGCTGTTTTTACTTTATATGCTTTGTCTGTGTTTTACTGCAATTTTTATTTTATCCCCTAATCATGTGAAGCACCTTGGATTACTTTATTGTTGAAAGTGTGCTTTACAAATAAAATTCCCTTGCCTTGGTAAGATTGAAAAGCCTTAAAAAGTGACACTGTAGCCCGAGTCCCGCACATAAACATTCTTCATGTGTTCAGGTAGAAAACATCTGTATTCGTTCGGTACACATGCATACAGAACCGAGAGGGCCGTACTGAAAAATACGAGTACTGTTACAACCCTATTGGAAACTCTTCAGTGTGGCTGAATTAAAAACAATTCTGCTAACAAGTGTGGGTCAAATTTCCTCCACATGCACATAAATACTTCATAGTACTTAATGAAATCCTAGTCTGAAAACTGCTTTGTAACTCGAGCATGGCCGGTTCTAGACAGGGGCCAATGGGGGCCAGTGCCCCTGTAGAACTGATCCTGGCCCCTCTTATGGCCCCTGTACTGCAGAAATAATACTAAATCAGTTCTTTTAAGATGATTTAGGACAGAAACCATAACTAAATTATCTCTTGGACCGATTTCATTTCTTACCTTTAAAGGTTTATTTTAACAATGAGTTAAAAATTAATGTGTTGAACTTTTAGCTTCAGCTATATTGAGTTCCATCTGCTGGATCAGGAGCCACAAGAGTCCCTTTGGCTCATTTAGTATATTAAACGATGACATATTGAAATATTGTTTCTTTCTTTTGTTATGTGCCCCCATGAACAAACTCTGGCCCCCCTGGTAAATTTGGTCTAGAACCGCCACTGAACTCGAGTTATCTTGGTCTAATATCAAAATCAGTTTGATCTGAAAAATTTAAGTGTGACAAAAACGGCAAAGGTTGCAGAAGAATATAAAATCTGCAAGGGGGCAAATACTTTTCCACGACGGTGTCCATAATTTTCATGCAGTGTGGATTAGAGAAATCCATAATAAAGTCAAACTTGCTCAATTTTTGTGTTTAAAAACGGTTAAAGTTGTATAATCGTCACAGTCCAGAAAAAGAAGGTTTTGAGTTCAAAAGGCCCAAAAGTTAATGACGCTCATTGCCTTTGATGTGTGGATGAAAGCTTCTGACCAGAACTGTTAATGTTTAAGTCCTCTGAGCTGCTCATTTCTTACTGCATGTCAGAGGTCTTCAGTTATAATTCAGCTAAATCATTTGTGGTGAATTAACAGAAATATGGCATCATATTAAACATATTTGATTTTTTTTAAAAATCTGCCTTTTTGAGCAGCTTTGAGGTCTTTCTTCTTATCTACTCTTTGAAAATACTAAAGGTTAATCGGCATGTGCTATTATTCCTGTTTAACTATGTAGGAACTTTGTGCTAATGAGCGCTTTGAGAACATTTGAGCTCCTCTGATGCTGTTTTGTGTATATTTGAAGGAGCTCTCAGGCGTTTTGCTGTGAAACTGTGCCCAATCGGTTCACTGTGACACGTCCTTAAGCTGTGAATGTTATTATGAAAGCGATATCCCGTGGAGTGTGTTGTGTGCACGGAGGAGCTGTGCCTAAGCCCCCTCTTGGCCGGAGAGCTTATCTTGCTGGTGTTTGGGCTTTGCTCTTTGGATGGCGCCCAAAGCAAAGCCCCGCTGTCCGTGCCTCTCTGTTCGGGGGTAACTTCTGATAGTTGACCTCTTTTAAAGCCCTGGATGGCTTCTAGCTGCATTCATCAAGCCCTCTGAAATGTCTCCGAGAGCTTTATGCATGTGTGTTTGTACATCTGAGGTGCACAAGCCTGGAATCCTGTTCAGAGCCTGTGCAATTTATTTAGCCTTTTAGAAAAAAACAGAAAATCTGGTACAATCCCAGCCTGGAGCAAACGTTTTGACGTCAAAATGCTCTCCGTTTGCCCTCTCTGTCTCATTTACTCTCTATCAACATACGCACAAAATCACTGCTGCACATACATAAAGATGTATGTCAGTTTCTTAATTGAAATGAAACTGTACCTTGCAAAAGTATTTCACTGGAATTTTTTGTGATAGACCAGCACAAAGTAGTTCTTAACTGAAGTTGAATTAAAAAAAAAAGTGTGATTTTAAATGTTATTTCTAAAGAGAAATCTGAAAATAAGACATGCATTTTTATTCAGCCCAATCTGCACAGGATTGATGGCATCACAGTTCGTTCCTGTAACTTGTAGTTCCAGAAAAGTTCTGGGAAATTATTTTGACTTAAACTTTCTCCCTGACCTGTCTGCTGTGTTCCTTGGTCACTATTGTTTCTTAGTGTGTTTACACTGGGTTAACATCACATTACCTTTAAAGGCAATTGGTTGCTCTAGATTTGGGGTATCAAAGTAAAGGGGACCGTATACAAAGGATATACACACTTTTCCATTTGAACACTTTTAAAAACCTTAAGCATTTCGCTTTCTTAAAATCTTGGAAAGTGGTCCTGATCAATGAGTTCTTAAGGCTTTTTGAATATCTTTCTAAAACTTTATTTTTGCTTTTGCTGGTTTTCCTATTGTTTTCTGTCGAATCCATGTATTTGACCGAAACAGTATGATGATTGCAACATGTACTGAATAAAATGAGATAAATGGAAATGTGGGGGACAAAAAAGAGATAATATTTCCAGCAGATGAACAATTTCCTGTAAACATTAAGTTCTCCTATAATAAAAAGCCTAAAAATTCATCATAGCTCTATAAAATGATACACTAAGCTCTCTTCTATACCTTCTCTATAAGTTGGCACAGATTTCACTCTCTACCTCATTTAGTATGCACACATTTATGAATATGGAAATTGCTCTCCATCTATTTGTTTCTTGCCTGCAGCAGCCTAGTGTCGAGTTTGCTCAAACATTATAAAACCCATATAGGCTACAAAATGGCAAATATTAAAGTAAGTTACCCGTACATCAAAGCAGCAAACATTGAAGAGAGAGAAATATTTCACTCTTTATACCCGACAATATACCTTTTTTCTGCTTGTTAGAAATAGTAGCTGATATTAATTTGCTAATTTTAGCTTTAATCAAAAAAAGTGTACAATTGTAATTGCATCATAACTTTGGTATATGCAAAATATACAGAAACATGGAATTTTCTATTATATTGTTGTTGGCATTGGACAGTTGATACCAAATATTTACACACAATTCAGAAAAAACAAACTTTTATCTTTACTGTCAATCATCAAATTACAGTAAACCTTTGTTTTAGGTCAATAAGTATTTACATATTTTTTGTGTTTGTAAAATTTTAGAATAAAGAGAGACAGAATTGTCATGCACTCTTTTAATTTTTTATCACTTTAATCAAAGTCAGAAGTTTACAAATATTCCTCAGTAAAGGTGAAACTAGAAAAATTAGAATATCGTTGGAAAGTTAATTTATTTCAATAATTCAACTTAAAATGTGAATCTAATATATAATATAGACACTCGTTACATGCAAATCGAGATATTTCAAGCCTTTATCTGTTATAATTTTGATGATTATGGCTTACAGCTTATGAAAACCCCAAATTAAAAATATCAGAAAATTAGAATATTAAATGAAATCAATAAAACAATGATTTTAAATAGAGGAAAGTCGGACTTCTGAAAAGTATAATCATGCATATGTACTCAGTACTTGGTCTGGGCCTCTTCTGCGTCAGTTACTTCCTCAGTGCTGCGTGGCATGGATGCTATCAGCCTGTGGCTCTGCTGAGGTGTTATGGAAGACCAGGATACTTCAATAGCTGCCTTAAACTATTCTGAATTGTTCGGTCTCATGTGTCTCATCTTTCTCTTGGCAATGCTCCATAGATTTTCTATGGGGTTCAGGTCAGGCGAGTTTGCTGGCCAATCAAGCACAGTAATCCCACGGTCATTGAAACAGGTTTTAGTATTTTTGGCAGAGTGGGCAGGTACCAAGTCCTGCTGGAAAATGAAGTCAGCATCTCCATAAAGCTCGCCTGCTAGAAGGAAGCATGATGTGCTCCAAAATGTCCTGGTAGATGGCTGCGTTGACTCTGGACTTAATAAAGCTCAGTGGACCAACACCAGCAGATGACATGGTTCCCCAAATCAACACCATTATTTATCCACCAGGCGAGAGCAGAGCACGTCTTAACTAATAGAAGCTAACCATTAGCATCTCCAGAATATGGTTGAATAGTACCGGGTTTGTGTTATTTGTGGGCATACCACATCAGCGTTGCACTTTTTTCCCCAAAAAAGAAGAGCTGTGGAAGAAACTGTCGGAATTGGTCTTTAAGCTCCACCAGTGGAGTAACTTAAGTTAATTATTTATTCGAAGGCAGCATAAGGCCACGTCCACACGAAGCCGATGCGTTCCCTATCCGATAATTTGTTTTCCCTCGTTCTAAAAAGAAATTCCGTAAATACAGCGTCGTCCCAAGAAATATCTGCTTTCACACGAAACTGACTGAAAACGGTGTAGTATATATGCCAGACCACTATGGGGCGCTGTAATTCTGCCACAGAGATACACTATAACACGGAGAAGAAGACTTTGAGCATGCCCATTACCTTGCGCGCTGTATATGAACCAAGAAGAATACATTTATAACAAAGCAATAGATTTTGCTGTAATAAAGCTAGTAGGCTTAGAAGTTTCTGCAGCACGAACAAAATCATGTAGTCCGCCATTATTGTTGTTGCAGTTACGTGTGACGCAGCCGACACGTGATGCGATGACATCATCGTTACACACAAAACCGCAAGGCTGTCGTTTTCAGATTTATCCACTTTGGGACCCGGTTTCAAAAAATAGCGGTTTTAGTCTCCCAAAACGCCGGATCTGTGTGGACGAAACGGTAATACGATAACAAATTTATACGTATACAGCGAAACGCGTCTCTGTGTGGACGGGCCCTAAGAGTTGCATTGCTGTTAGCCAATCAGAGGCGAGGTGTTTGCATATCATGAATATTATTGCGTAAGACTCGTAATCCTGTCGTTTCCCCACACTCACTCCTCAAACTGCAACCTCCTGAAACAGGAGCGCCAGAGCATTTTTTTTCACAGAAGACGACTCACAAGGCATTCATTCAAACCAGAAACCACAGAGAATCATCTGGAGTTTTCTTTGTTTAAAGACACAATCGACTTATTGCTCAAACTGCTTTTATTCATGCAAAGTAAAGTGAACTGAGTCATCATACATAAAATTACGCAATAGTTCAAGAAAAAAATGCATTTGAATAGATTAGATTTACTGAGTAAAGGTATTGTTTAAAAAAATATCTTGAGCTGTTAATAATAATTAAAACAAATCAATAACAAAGGATAACTAATCTGACCCTTTTTTGTTTAACATTATTTAATGTTTTACAATGATAATTCTATCAAAAAAGAAAAACTTCTTGCCAATTACAATAAAATATTTTTCCAGCATTCATCTTACATCAATACGCTCCACTTCCTGCACTTAAATGCACACATATATCAAACACAGTTCTCCACCATCGCTTTCAGATGACATAGATCAGGGGAATTGAATAATTTTTTTTTAACTCAAAGTGAAGCACTAATTGCTGCTGAGGCCAGGGGTCTTCTACCTGACCAGGAAACCAGAAATTTGCTTTTAATTCTGCCTGCTAATTAGAGGCTGCTGAATCCTCTTCCTCGCTCTTTGAAATAAGCCCACGCTCTTCCGGTCTAGCACAGCGCCTAATCAAGCTCTAATAGGACTCGGCAGATATTCGTAATGACCCTACAGAGTGCAACATGAAGCCTGCGGAAAGCTTGTTGTCAGGTAATTACAGATCGAGCTATAGAACATGGGGAAAGGAAGGTGGAAGGAGAAAAAAAAGGGCGATCAATCCAGCACCTACCGTTCGGCGGCGGGTCGTAGGAATGTTTGTAGGTATGCTGCAAATGACCAAGTCAAGACGTTTACTCGGGCACGAGGGAAATGGGAAGATGGATGCAGCTTGTTCTCGTTTAGAAGGAAGAGTAAATAAAGAGACAGTGCAGAATCTGTTCACATGAAACTACACGCCTGTGACTACCTGGATGTTGCTTTACTGCAACGTCAAAGAAAAGCACGCAACTTTTATTTGATTTGTTTCATAACACAAAGCAAATATACAGTTTTCATGGTATGTATGCATACAATGTTATAACTACAGTCATATTTTTGCCACATCTTTAATAATATTTCAAACGTGTATTTGTTGGATTTTTTTATTAATACATAAATGTTTAATATTAATGCAGCAATTAGTGAAATGACTAAGATATTCATTGTTTAAGATTACTCATTAATTTGTAGTTTTAATCCGAAAGAATATTCTATTACAGCATTGTAGGCCAAAATTTAAGATAGAACATGTGAGAGCCCACAGATTATTTTGAAATACACAGTGGTGAAGTTAGCACTGTTGCCTTGCAACAAGAAGGTTTAAATCCCGGCCTGTAGTCTTTCTGCATGGAGACGGCATGTTTCCCCTGTGCATATATATATATATATATATATATATATATATATATATATATATATATATATATATATATATATATATATATATATATATATATATATATATATATGCTGTTTTTGAGTCAACAGTAGAAAAATTGTTCAAACAACAAAGGTTTTGGGGGATGTGGAGCTTGTGGAGACATCCTCAGTTTGAGTTCATAATCATCCTCATCCATCATTATGCTGATGATGATTTATTTTTAACAGATTTAATAAATAGGAAAAGACCAAAACCGGCTGAAATGGTGAAGGAGGAAAATTATCAGCACCATATTGTCAGATGCAATTTTTCATATGCTGATGATTTACTTCACCTGGAGTGTTTTCTAACTGGGCTGCAATATGAAATCTACAGCATTCCACCATTTTTTAAGTCTCACAGTCTATTAAACTAGAAGCAGTATTTTTTGATAGATTTAGGGCCCACTTTAAGTTAAGTTTGACATTACGAATGATAGTAACCAGATTCTGAATAGCTGAGTGAAAAATCTATCACAGTTGATGATTCACAGGTGAATTAATGTTGCTACAGAGGTACAGCTCAGCCGGTGCTGTGCCGGATGCAGCCACCTTTCTCCAAGGAGGTTTTAATGTTATGTGACGCTGTAATGTTTACTCATGTCTCCAGAAGCTATAGATAGATAAGAATCCCTGTGATCTTAAAACATCATCATGCATAATGTTGCGTCAACTCAAGTCAAAGTTTTTCTAGAGCACTTCAGCTGACAAAACGTGTATGGATAGAGGGAAATTTTCGATATTTCGATAAATTGTATGAGTAGATACAAAATGCTGCTTTCAGATTATAATTTCATTTATTTAGGAGAAAAAACCACCCTAGAAGTAAGCAAAAGAAATTGCTTGTCTTAATTATGACTTTGAAACCTTTTTCAGCCTAATGGATGTCCATGACATCCGATGTTGCTGATTTTTTTTCAGAAACTTAAATGCATGGGAGGAAACATGAAGGAGAAACCAACAGGAAGCAAACAGACTCTGTCAGATTTAATAAGCTGAAGCCTTCAAAGTTATCTGGTTTATAAAACCAAAAATTTATATCAGTTCAGGCAGATATTTAAATTATAATATTATTGTTGAGATTTAAGTTGGCTTACTTCTCCATATGTTTTTTTTTTCATTGCTTCCTTTCATGAGCTGTAAACCAACAAATCTCACATACAAATACAACAAAATTATACCCCAGTAACTTTTTATTGCACAATTGAGGGCTGTGCAAATCAATTTTTTTAAACTTTTTTTTTTTTTTAATAATAAAAGTTAAGTAAAAAAAAAAGAAAGTAAAAGATAAATTCAAAAAATAAAGGTAAAATGACATTTAAAAAAACAAAATGTATAAAAAAGCAAATCAATATTCAATAGAGGTTACATAAACTGTGACATTATAGATGTAAAGAAAATGTGCTTTAGAACTTGCTCTGCTTTAAGCTTGACTCACCCATTAGCAAAAATCTGTTTCCCCAAAATGAGGTTGCTCTTGAAGCCACTTAAATCCAAACTATGCTTTTAAATTTTGTTATTAAAAATCACACATCACTAATGATTACATACACAACACCATGCTAATGTGGGGCTCTGGGTGTGTTTTTATATGTTTCTGAGTGCTGTTATGAGAGCTCTGTTGCAGGCATACCTTGTAGGTCTGACACACCGGTGGCCGTGCACACGTCTATGGCAATTAGCTTGTCACAGTGTGTCTGATTGACAGCTGTCACAGCTGGGATGCTAACTGCTGTGAGCGGAGCTACAGGGGGAGCCTGGGGTGCAGCCACACAACCTGCAACAACCTGTGGGTGTTTCTCAGACACGTGACTTTCACACAGAGTTAATGAGATGGGTTGAATTTGCTTATCTCTGCAGGTAATGAAGATGTCAGCTCTCTAACAGAAACTGATTTGTTTTTATCATTAAAGAAGCTGTCAGCAACTGATAAGGTAGGCGCCTAATCAGAAACAGCAGTTGAAAATCCCGTAACCATATACTGCAGACCTCATTATTTCTCTGTGATTTGATGTGTTTTTGCCTTCAGCTTGTTGTGTAAAAAGTAATATGATTAACTTCCACTAACGTTAGGAGCCTCATCCAGGCACACATTACTGGGCATGTGCTTTATTTTACGGCATCAAAAAAAGAAACGGTTAATACTGTGTGTGGTTTCAAGAATTTGTTTGAGTTTTATAAATCTTATATTGTATTACAATTTTTATTTTCTTCCTTTTCTAAATCTTCATAACTGTACATAGTTACATTTAAATAGAGGAAAGAAATCCCAAGTTTCAGAATATCGTATTTTTGTCACGACACAATTTGATAGTAAATAACAGGATAGGCATGTGGTTCTAATGACATAACAGCTTCACCCTCAGCTCAACAGTCAAGCAGCATGAATACTCCTCAGTGCGGCTCACCTGAGTTGGACAATACAGACAGATGTTCTTTGCACAATGGTTTTATTTGAGTGCTTTTTATTAACCTCTGCATGTGAAGCATCTCTTCGAAAGTTCAACGGGGGGTCAGATTCTGTATTGTGTATCGATATTAAACACAATCTGGACAATTTATGTGAACACAAAACATTTTTAGCATTATGTAACATCCATGACCCATTTTGGGCTTTTTTTGAAAGCCAGCAGTACAGCATCTTGTTTTTGTATTTTTTTCCCTCCTGGATTAAAGTGACCACTAACTTTCAGCAGATGGTATTTTTTCCCTGTGAGCAATAAGCTGTAGTTTTGAGAATCCCAACTTTTTTTTGCTCTGACTGGCATTTATGTAACCATACATTTATATATGGGTAAACTTTCTTATCTTTAAAAAAAAAAAATTCTTCTCCTTTTGGTCATCAGCTACTCACTTAATACAAGATGTTTCTGTGAAGGCAGTGATGGTAACTTGGATAACATCATGCAATCTCACAGCACGTGTTCTATATCCTTACTCACCCCTCCCCTTGTGCCTGTTATCTGTCTCACCCAGTCTATTTGCAAAGCAGGAGCTTGAGTGTGAACAATTTAGGTCAAAAAGTTTGAAAAGTTGAGGATGGAAGTCTCTTCTATAT